>JAZHYW010057196.1:0-41364 GCA_037355805.1 Ixodes ricinus | reverse complement strand
GAAGAAAAGAGAAAGGGTGGGAGGGAAAGTGAAAGGAGGAAGTAGAGGGTAGAAGAGGCGACTGACTGAATCATCCTGGTCGGGCCAAGCCAGGACACCCGCCTACGAGAAGCAAGGGCCGAAGCGGTGTACTGCTCACCCGGGGGCCCCGAAGGGTCCAAACACACCCTCCGGGCTCAGCTCAACCACCAGGGTCCCCTTTTCCCCGGACACGGGTACGCCACGCACAGCCAGACGTGGGTGGGCTGAACCCACAGGGCTCGGGTCCGTAGTGACGCCACTCACCAAGCACCTACTATAAAGTAGGTGCCCCCTGCGTGCAGGGTATGGTGGCCCACGTGGCTGGGGTCCGTGGTGACGCTACTCACCAAGCACCTAGCACCTAAGGTGCAGGCGCCTGCGGGGCTCGGGGTACGTGGAGACGCCACTCTCCAAACACCTGCTTTCACAGGTGCCCCCTGCGGGGACAGGCCAAAAATGCCGGTGTCATTGTTTTGTATAAAATTCTGTGAAATTGTATTGTGCCATGCATAGGGACACTTGTCTATTACACCTAAGAGATGATATGAACATCACTGTGTGGCTGCTAGAAGGTATTGATGTCGGGTAATTATTTTCAATCGATAACAAGACATAATAGCTCCCAGCCGGTATTCCAGTCGTTTTTTTTTTTGGTGGCAGTCACATTTTGAGAATATACCATTTAGGCAGGTTACAAAAATGTCACGGCACACAACATTCATGCGTGTGAATAATTGTGTGTGTGTTCTTTGTAAGGTCACAAACACCCAAACTTGGAACAATGGCAAAATGCTTGTTTTTTGTAGGGTGTGAAAATAATCCTGTAAGGTTTATGGCACGTGGCCTGACAGGTGGAATAACACCTTAAATTCTGGCTTCACAAGACATGCTGCCACTAGCAGTGATAGTGGGATACTAGCTCCAAAATATACAGGGTGTTTCAAAAGAAAGTATTACTCTAAAATTGTCCACAAAGATCAGGGACTCGACTTATCAAGTTGAAACTTACTGGCAGAAGTTTAGGTCCAAATTCCAAATACAAAATATAAAAATAATATACAAAAGTTCCCTAACTTGGTCAGTTTTTAATTTTTTATCTTTTTTGTATTTGAAGTAGGGACTTGAATTTTCAATGTCTAAATGGGTGCATCATCTCAATGAGTGCATTCAAAGCCAGCTGAACAGTAAGTTCAAAGTAACTTGTGAATAACAGTGTTGTTTATCATGTTTTCCAGAGCACCGAGCGACAGGCTGCACCATGGAGACCCCAGCAGCTGTAGCGGGGTCCAGCACAGACACCTCAGCAGCTGTTGCAGGGCCAAGCTCTTCACAACAAACGGAAACTCCACCGTCTGGTGTGCAAAGCGAAATGTTTAAGAAATCAAATTTGTCTCTAATTAAAAAGTTTTGCACATGGAACAGTACAAAATGTAATCTAGTTTGTTTTCTGTGTGATATCTGGATATGTATGTGCTATTTTCCCAACTTGGAGAAAAAACAAGAAACAATGTCATGCATTATGGTACAAGAGGAGAACACTGTGCTCTGGCAGGTGATTAGAGGTTTCTGATAGAGCTTGTTTCTAAGAATAGTGATCCAGAATTTAATTACCTTTGTACTCCTTTTTCAGCACAACTTGGCAAGTGGCCTAAGCTACAAAGTACATCAATCAGTGTCAAGGCTCTTCCACTCTAATCGGCTTGCAAGGGCTGTACCGTTCAGCCTTGGTCAAGTCATGCTGATATAGGGTTCAGTAAATTCACAACATTGACAAGTTAACACGCCTCACAATATTCTAACCAAAAGGAGAGCTGTAGGGGTTGCACAAGAATGTCTTTGTGCATACTATGTGGTCGGTGGTGTCATGGCTGGTTGTCAGCGGCAGAGGCCTGACTGGTGGCCTTGAACACTACAGTCATCTTGGTGGCAACAGTGTTCTGCCAGTCTCATCCAGTGCTGCTCCGTGGTGGCAGCTGTGCTAATGGCCAGGCCGTCAAGAGAAGAGATGGTGGCAGCCGGGGTCCGTGGCCAACATGGACCTCAATGCTAGCGAGGTATCGAAAACAGCTACAGCAGTGATGCTTTAAAGGACAAATGTAACTAAATTCAGATTACTACACCAACCGTCAAAGGTTGTTCGTTGAAGAGAGGAATAAAAATAGTGAAAAAGTAGAGTAGGAAGCAGATGAAGATTCGGTTCCCATGCTTTCCAAAATGTGCATGGCATTTTTTTTTCTTTCCAGCAAACGTGTGGTTGGAGGGCGAGACGCACCTGTTACTGGACGGGTGTAGCAGATACCTTTCTCAAGTGGGACACATGAAAAGGTTCCGAAACAAGAAGACAATGTGGACCCAGCTTTCTAAGGACCTAGCGGACACATTGAACTCGTCTAAAACTTGGGAACAATGTGCGAACCGTTATAAAACTGTAACAAAACAATTAAAAAGTTGCGGTCCAAAGTAACAATTCAACGGGAGCAAGTCGGGAGCCAATTCCCTATGTTTTGAACTGGCTCAAATTGCTTCCATTGATGACAGCATCTACCCCGAGGTGATCAAAGGTGTTGGGGTTGTAGTCAAAAAATCTGCAGCCGCTGCTCACACTGATGGGGAACAGCCCTCCTTGGGCAAACCTCTGCCCCAACCGCCTCCAGCAAGGCGAACCAAGCTTTCAATGGAGAAAGTCCTCTTACAGATACACGAGCAGAGAGAAAAAAAAACAGAGATAGGCGCCACAAAGATCTTATCGCCGCAATCAGAGAGACGTTTGGAAGGGTGCAAAAGTAAGCCGTTTCAGCCTTCCAGTAATGCATATTTCATTTGTCAACTTTAGTAAAGCCCATGCATATTTTTGTGCTATGCTGTATTCATTGTTAATCTTTATTTAAACGTTTTTCATTCATTATATATGGATTCTTTTGGTGCAATGTTTATCATCCTGGAAATAATTTTAATGAGCTATTGGAAGTTCTGCATTTTTTTGTGTTCGTTAGTGCATGTTTTTTTTATAGCTTCGTTTTTCTCAGTTCTTCATTCATTATATATGGATCCTTTTGGTGCAAAATGTTCATCATCCTAGAAATAATTTTAATGAGCTATTAGAAGTCCTGCATTTTTTGTTTTCGTTAATGCATGTTTTTTATAACTTTGTTTTTCTCTCGGAATTTAGACATTTAGAGCAGAAGCATGTATGAAATAATTTTTTTGTGTAGTTTATTCTAGGTTATTATGAAAGGATGCTTTTCTTTTATTTCAAACCTGGTTCTGCTGTTTTCTGCAATATGACCCCTGACTATCAATTTTTTATATTGTGTTTTTTGTAAATGCGAATAAACTGCATATAGAAAATTAAGTTCTGTGAAGGTACAGTTGCAACGGGAGTTAATAGCTCCATGGAAGTGAACATTTTTTTCCGAAGAGAGCTTGGCTGGCAGCTTGCGATAGAACTAGAGCTGTTAACATCTCCCATGATAACAGTGGTTTCCTTCAATTGAGCGGCTTCCCCTGTCCACTCCACGTGGACTCGCCATGACGTCAGCTGTAGTTCTATTGCAAGCAGTTAGTCAAGCGCCCCTCAGACAAAAATGTGAACTCGCACAAAGCTGTTAACTCTAGTTGCGACTGTACAATTTATTTGCACTTCACATACACACTGCCATACAGACATGGTAATGCCATAACACTCGTTATGATAACGTTAGGAGCCTATGCAGGCGATCCAGCTTGTCCTCTCCTAGTTGTCAGAGTAGGGCATCTCTATTGCTTTCGCTCTGTGGGGCTGTAGAACTAGAGTTCTACAGCCTCACAGAGCCTCGCTCTCCTCTTCCTCTTCTTCCTCATCACTGTCATCGATGTCACTGTCTCCATTGTCCATGCAAAGATTGTGCAGGACACAGCAAGACATGACAACATTTGCCATTTTTTCTACAGTCCAGAGCTCAAGGCTTTTCAACTGGCGAAACTTTTGTTTCAGAATGCCAAACGTATTCTCAATGCACACTCTAGTGCCACAAAGCTTCGCATTGAAACTGGTTTGAAGTCCGCTTAAGTTTCCATAGTCGCGGCAAGGGGTCATGAGGTGCTCTCTAACCTGGTAGGCTCCATCCCCGAGGATATGGTACCCCCATACAAAGTTCAGGTAGCTGTGGATATATAAATGAGAGCTTAAGGGAGACGCGGGCCGAAAAACGTGCCATTTTTTCGAAAAAAGTGATTTTGCTTTTTTTAGTGTTCTATTATCTTTGAACCTTCACTCTATTGCGTGTAAAAAAAATCAAGACCCCGGATATCATCCCTTCGAAATTAGTCAGATATAAGTTTGAAGCCCGGCTCGCGATGGAAAACAAGCGCGAATCTGAGCCATTTTCGAGCGCAGTAATTCTTCGGATCGCGGCGCCTGCTTACCGCCATCGCGTTTGGCTGCGTAGGCCTCGCACAAGTTTTCTCTCTGAACTGTCGCTTCGATAGCTTCGCACTCCGGGTTGTAAATAATAAATAATAAATGTTTTTCCCGCTGCAACGCGCTGTCGCCGCCACTCGACTTTTTAAATCAACGTGATGCCATTGTGGCCCCGCTTCGTTGGCCAAGAGCAACATGCTCGCGCCGGGGCGAGCTTGCTTGCGGTTCTAGCGTCGCACTGCTACAGATACCAGAACCAACGGCTTTGTTCGGATCGTTCTGCTTTCTTTGCGATGGGCGTCGTGGCGTCAATTTCCTGAAAACGCGACTTTCAAGCTTGGAAGTTTCGGACGACACACAAGTTCAGCGGAAGTCGAGAAAGTGGGCAACCGGGGAAAGCTTCAAAGAAGAAAAAGTTCATCCGCGTGCAACTAACCCTAACCTCGGTCAAGGGCGACGCGGCGGCACCGCCGGCGTCCGATCGCTGGTTTCAGTCGGCAGCGCTGACGCGCTGGTTAGTGCCGTCGGAAAAAGAAGATGTTTGAAAACGGAGAAAGAGCTGCAGATGAGCGTGCAAGTACTGCGATCGGGCGCTGGCGGAAGCTCTCGCCAGTGGCGCGGCATGCTCGACGTGCGGAAAGTGCAAATCCTCGCCGTCCAGGAATCAGGCCGCTACGCGAAAGGAAAACTGGCACCTTTTCTGGACCTGTGCTATGTAACGGGGGACTTCTAGTTTGGTGGGCCAGGCTCTGACACTTGGAAACTATATGACCACCAAGTTTCGTGTGGTTTGAGTGAGAATTTAGGTGTGTCACATAAAACTAAACTTTCATTGGCTGATTTTTCTCAAATTGGCATTTTTGTCTGTTTTCAGAGTTTGTGCACACAATTTTCACCATTTGTGGTTACTGTATCGCACCAATCCTCAAATTCTGCAACAGCTGTTCCTAGTGATGGGCAGAGTGTGCAAATCTTGCTAGTTATGCGATTGGCACCACTGAATTTTATAAAAAAATATAAAACTAAAAGTGAAACATACAAAATGATGACTCAATAGTTCACAATTTTTATTTTCTCTCCGGGCGTGAGATATTTTTTTTCCAGGTAGATTTGCACACTCTACTGTTCACAAGGCGAAGCAACCAGGCTATTTTAGGGTGCTCTCTTTTAAGTAAATTTGGGAGAAAAAGGGTGCACAAAAAAGGCATTTTATATGCCTTCATGCGATGCTAAATATTTCACCAAGGCAGGCCTCAGAAAACTGACTAGATATGAAGACAAGAGGAGCTCAATATGTACTAGCTGTGCAAATTTCAGCCTCTAGCTTCAAAATTAGAAAAAAAAAATATTCTCGAGGAGCATCTCCCTTAAGATGTCTAGAATCATTGATTTTTCCTGGTGGCCCCGCACATTACGTCAATAAACTTCTAGTGCGCATTGCAGATATCCTGCAGGAGTATCGAGTGTCAGGTCATGTCTATTTATATAAGCAGACCTGATCCTTCCTACAGGGCACCGCACTGGAACATGCGTGCCATCAATACATCCAAGAACCCCTGGGAAGCCAGTCATCTAGAAAGAAAATGAAAGGTGGATATATTAAACAAGAGTTTTGCACATTACCGCACGGGCTCGGGCCGAGTAGCAGGCATTTTCTCGGGTCCGGGCCGGGCTCGGACTTGAACAAAACATTTTTGGGGGCGTGCAGTTTTGTGCCGCAAATTCTAAATTGTCGATAGCAAAAAGCATAGTCATTGATCTTTTAGGTTCAGTGAAAACAAACAAGCGAAGTGCAAAGCAGGGTCGAACAGATTATTATTTTGAAATTCCCTGACTTATCAGGTTTTCCCTGACAATTTCAGGAGAAATTCCTGACCACTATAGAGTCGGTTAAATATATAAGACCATTACAACACAAGGTATTGAGCATTGAGCACTGTAAGGATTGTTTTGCACGGGCTTAATCCAACTTGCATATTCCGAAATATTTGGCTTCGTCTCAGTCCGGATTAAACGAGCACTTTCTTGTTGCTGACATTTTCAGTGAAGAGGCCACTTCTGGAAATGCAGTGAAAACAAGATGCTCAACCACACACTTCAATAACTGAATGGCAGCATGGCCACCAGATGCACACTTTTGGATACTTTCGGCTTGGATTGGATTGGGGTCTGCGACTTTTCCATTTGTTACTAAATCTAGTAGCTCTAACTGGATCTAGCCTAGTGTCGCATCCTCATCCAATTTAAGGCTTGGACTGGATTTGTCGGCTGTTCCCTTTGCACCGGGTAGCAGATGCTACGTCGGGTGCGCAGAGCCCGCTGCTCCGCTCTAAGCAGAATTTATTGCCTATTTTTCTGCCCCTAAGTCCTCAAGTATTTGCTGAGGGCACTCAGCATTGTCCAAAGGCTCAGCCCTGACTGGGCTCGCCTTTTCACAATATCCCTGATTTTTCCGGTAATTAAAATATCCCGAGAATTCCTGGTTTTCCCGTCGCTAGACACCCTGGAAAAGTCACTAAGGTGCCGTTCAAAAGAATAAAAAGATGCCTTGCACTTGGAATGCCTTAAGCAGACAAAAGAAAACGCTAGGACTCCACCAGCATAGTAGGAGAGTGCGCACTTTATGGATACTTCAACGAAATTTGAAATATACCCATCATGTTCAGAAATAAGATGAATATAATCCACAATATTCGTAAATGACAATTGCACGTTTGTATTTTAAGCCTGATGCCTGTATTTATCGTTATAAATGGCCCACTCTGGCAAGCGCTCGGACAGCAGCCAGCGAAGAGCACGTCACAACCGGCGAAATCGTGACGTAGTCTGTCTCGGGATAAGCAAAGCTGCAGTGAGGCTGATGTCGTCAGGATGCCCTAGCCATTGAAGCCACCGAAACGGTCGAAGCACGCCAGCCATCGGGCCACCCACCGCAACTAACCGCAAATCTGCTTTTGTCTGAATTTTGAGTGACGGGTTAATCTTTTATAATCTTGTAGAGGAAGAATAG
This sequence comes from Ixodes ricinus, assembly GCA_037355805.1. Taxonomy (NCBI): domain Eukaryota; kingdom Metazoa; phylum Arthropoda; class Arachnida; order Ixodida; family Ixodidae; genus Ixodes; species Ixodes ricinus. The sequence continues at coordinate 33,934 of JAZHYW010057196.1, read as the reverse complement.
CCACGTCTGGGACACACAAAGAGAGTCCCTTTGAGTGGGGAGTTCCTCCCTCCCGTCTTCTCTCGTGCTGGCCGTACAGCTGTCGGGATGACGTCAGGTTCAAAGCATGTATAGTTCTTGGCGAGACAGTTAGGTTCAGATCAGCTACCTGTCAACGATTCACTACAATGGGCATTATTACAAACGAGGCTTTAGCGACATCCACCAGGTGCTCTTTGCTAATCGTTTAATTTGATTTAAAATTTCTTTTCATGTTTTTTAACAAGATATGTGTGTGCCCGATGTCATACTGCTCCTTTGAACACGTATAAACCAAGAAATAAGCGCCGAAATTTCGTTGTAGTACCCCTTTAAAGGTGCAAACTTTTCTGGGCTCATGTTAATAATCATACACGCTCAGGCTAAGACTCAAAATCGTATTAAAAACAAAAAAAAATTGTCGGGCTCGGGTTGGGCTTGGGCAGTGTTGCTACTGGTTCGGGTCCGGCCGGACCTAGAAATTAAATGTTCTGTCGGGCTCGGGCCCGGGCCGTTGCTCTCTACCAGGCCAGGTCGGGCCGGGCCTAGAAATTCCGGCCCCAGGCAGTGCTCTAACCTGGCGTGGCCCGTCACATAGTCAGCCTAGATGGCAAAGCCACATTATGGGCAAGTTCCCAATGTGAGTTTTCAGATCTACTGAACTTAGCAGATCAGCTTTCGAAGAAGAATAGCTGAAACTCACAATTATGAAGGATGACTGCGTAGTGCCTGGTCAAGTCCCTAATGCAAAAGAGATTTGTTAAATGCCATACCCCCTTTCCCGCCCCGTACCAGAATTTCGACAGCAGTTTTATGCCCACAAGGTTATTCAAGGACTGGTTGAAGTGAACAGCTGACCAATCATGTTATTTAAACAATGGGCTAATCCTTTGAGCTTTTGGGATGCTACATGCTGCTTGCAGAACAGCCTTTTGGCAGTCCTGTAGCTGGTAGTCCATGTAGGAACAGAGCATTTTCATCTGTATCTATACGGCAACAACTTTCTTATTCGCACAGACCACAAACCCCTTGTGTCCATCCTCACTAACCCACGGGCATGTCCGTCTGCACGAATAGAAGCGCCTTGTATTGAGAATCCAAATACAACTTCAGAGTAGCAGCACACCATGCCAAGCTCTCCTGCTGATGCACGCCTGGCTCATAGCACTAATGCCTATGTCAGCTTCATCACCCACCACAACATTCCCAAAGCCATGACTTGTGCAGAAGTAGCTGCCGCTACTATAAATGACCCTCATATACAAAAGCTGATTGCTGCCCTCAGCAATCCAGCCAGGTGGAACGACCCAGCACTCGGAGAATTTATATCCGTACAGCACGAGCTCTCTCTGATGGACAGCGGCCTCCTACTGAAAGGAAATTGCATTGTTCTACTGGCTGCTCTCCAGCAACAGGCGATATCTCTCGCTCACATTGGGCACCAGGGCATCTCCAAAACAACAGCGCTCATGAAGCGAAAAGTATGGTTTCCCCACCTATACAGAATGGTACAAACTACTCTCAAAAACTGTATGGCATGTCAGGCAACAACCCAACATCGAAGCTCTGACGCCGTCGCGATTCCATCGAAACCAAATCAACCGTGGGTGGCGCTCTCACTTGACTTCATGGGGCCTTTCCCTAACAGCAAATACATAATGGTCCTAATGGATGATACGTCATGCTATCCCCTTGTGACGGTATTATCATCGTTGGCGGCCCCAACTGTCATCAGCAACCTTATGAAGATCTTCAGTACTTTCGGAATTCCGAGGAGTCGTCAAAACTGATAACGGGCCTCCATTCCAAGGCCTTGATTTCTAAAACTTTGCTGACTCGCTAGGATTCTACCATCAGTGCATCACACCTTGCTGGCCGCAAGTGAATGGTAAGGTTGAATGATTCATGTGCACACGTAAGCACTTTATACGAACGACAACGTTGGAAAACTCTACGTGGGCTTCGGAATTAAGCAAAATTCTAAAGGCCTATAGGGCGACACCTCACTCAACAATAGAGAAAACACTTTTCGAACTACTCTTTGGAAGACCCATGAGCTACCTCCTTCCCGATTCTGCAGACACTAACAACGTGCCACAGGCATGGCAACACATGGATTACGAAAATCGGAAGAAACACAAGATTTACGCAGATGAACGCAGATCACGCGAGACCTCACAACCTCAAAGTTGGAGATTGGGTACCCAGGGGTGAGACAGGTGAAACAGGTTTTGGAGCAATTTTTGGAGCAGAAAAATCTGGATTTTGTAGAAGCTTAGGAGCACAAAATTCTCGTTTTGGAGCAGCAGCTGATGCATTCTGGAGCAACTTCGAAGCACAAAAGTCTACAGTTTGGTGCGGATTAGGAGCAGAAAATGTTAGAGCAGCTTATCAGAAATTTAAATCATAAAAAATCTGATATAAATCACATAAATCAGATTTTTGTTTTTTAATCGTTATTTTTGTCCACCCTGGTTCCAACAAGTCATCAGCGCCGATAATCGCACCGAGATAAAATATCAAAGAAAAAAATACGGAAAAAGGCAAACGCGAGGTTTTATGCGCATAGATGAGGACAGGAAACACAGGCTTGCTGCAAAGTTAGGTGGGCACCAGGCACCTCACTCTTAAACGAACTGGTACCAAAGCGCAATTGTAGTGCAAAACTTTTTAAAGCGGTGATTCGAGAGCATGAACAGGGAAGCACGGTTTACTACAACCAGACATTGATCGGACGCTAGTGGAAAGCACGTGAAGATAGAAAAAAACTCCCCACAAAAGTTAGTCACAAGGTAAATAGTGAATTGCTAGAAAAACTATGAGCACCACATGCACGCTAAATACGGGTGTGTGACCGACTCATTCGATTGCTCACGCATTGGAAGCACGTGTGTGTGTGATAACCGAAAGTACTCACGGCAAAGGCACTGTCCATTTTGAAGCGATTACGGACACGAATGAACACACAATGGAGGCACTCAATAGCACTTTAAAGAAAGGTTTACTCTCAAAACGAACAAAATACTTAGGTTTGCTCATCTTGATAGCCTGTGCGTCAGTACCTCCCGCGGCCAGACAGCGAGACCGCAGGACAGCACACCGTTAGCGTGCAGTCCCAAATGATAGCGGAACGTAGTAGGAAAATCGAAAAAAGACCACGTATCATGGGTATAAAAGGGTAGAAAAGCTGGAAATCTTCACTACGACGACTTTATTACGACGAGATTGAATGTTGCCAACCAAGCTCTCGTTTCCCGCTAAATCTAGCGTCGCCGCGCAAACTTCCATTTTGGTTTTTGAGTTACTTTGGCGCAGTGAGGCGAAATTTCGACCGATTTCGCGTTTTTGGCACAACTAGGCGCAGAAATTTGGGTTTGTATCAAAATGGCGCAATTGGCGCAGATGTCACACCCATGGGTACCACGTTGTAAACAACCTCAGTTGAATACGTTCACTCCTCCTTATGACCCACTGCCATACAAAGTGATCGAAATCAAAGGAACACAGGTAACGGCTCAGAGATCAGAAAATGATCACAAGAAACTGAAGTTTTTCAAACTTTTCCTTACAAGTATGAAGCTCAGAGCATATGACAAAATGGCTCATACGGATGATACAGAGGAAGAAAACTCCATGAATATGCCTCATACCCACCCTAACCAGGAGCCTGAACAACACATCGACGTGAGGGAGAGACGAGAACTGCAACCTAACGAAGCTCAAAGATCAATCAAGTGAAGGACGACGACCAGCTCCGGAAGCTGAACAACAGCTCGACGTGGAGGAGGACGAAAGAGGCCAGTGATTCCTTGAAGCCCCTGCCCCTGATCTGTCAGGAACAGCACAACCAGTCCATACAAAGTGCCCTCCAGCAAGAATCAGGGACTACGTTTGCTCTTAAAAAGCCTTTCGCTCTGTTCACTTCTTTGCTTCTTGGGGGAAGTGATGTAGAATTTATGTTTGCACGTGAAAACCGTATATAGCGGCGGTGACAAAAAAGACAAGACGAATAAAGCCAGTGAATGGGAATGGCTGCCCATATTTATTCTTTCTGCCGCAGTAGCACTCAGTTTATTCAGCACACTTGCAATGCTACACACACAAGGCTCTATCTAGATGCTTACCACCTCGAAGTCTTCAGCGGCTGCCCTTTTTTCACTTTGTTTGCTTGGGAAGTGAATCTGCGCTGCAGCAATACTGTCCAGGAAGCCAGTCACTCGGTCTATCATTCGAAAAAGGCTACTCTCTGAAAGGTTAAACCTCCCGGCCATGTCCCGCATGCAGGCTTTATTGCCTGCAAACCTATAATAAAAGTGATGTACCTTTATGTAGGTATGACTTAATGATGGCACAGCGTTTTAAACTCGAATGAATACAATAAAAGTATGCCAAAATAATTTTAAAAATTCAGTTGTAACCGAAAAAAAAGGTTGTCGTGCTTGACCAATGGGTCCTTGTGACCTATCAAGATTATTTCAGAATCACCCTTTGTGAAGCTGAAAAATAGAGTATATTCAACATTCCACAAAGATCCTTTGAATGGCCAAATTCTCGCTATCAACAGCTCTCCCCTGTACACTAGCGCTCCCAGAGATCATTCCTAGCTTCAATCCCCACTCATCGCACTGGTATGCGGTCGTGTAATCACTACAGCGTGATGCAAGGTAAGGACCCCTGGTTTTGGGGGTCTTTAATCATTCAAGTTGCCCATCTGCAGCATAAACACTAGATGTCATTCTAGACGAATTAACCTTCCACTGTCTAAAATTGTTATGCAAAACCTTTTGACTTTCGTAGGCAGTGATATATTGAATGCACCAGAGAAGATATATATCTCATACCACTTACCACAAGAATGACAGTACGTGTTCCTCAGGTGTCTTCTGTGGACATCCACCATTGCCTTCATTGTATGGAAAATAAGCCGACTGCCCAAAATCATTGATGAGATTGTAACATACGTTACGATTCAAATGGAAGTTTCTTCTGAACTAGAAAACAGTTAAGAAAAAAGAAAATCACCCCGCCCAAACGAAGGTTTTAGTAAACTGAAGTTCAATAGCCATGGCTGTTATGCTCATGTGCTGGCCAGAAACTTAAAATTTGCTTGCCGGAAATGTGACCTCGCACTTGTTTTACAATTTTTTATAGGCAACGTTTCAAGCAGAACTTTCAACCAAAGCAGGTGAAGTCCCTACTGTGAAGCACATTTTGTAAAGAGAATTGAGGCACACTAGCATTATGTGTGAATGATGATGCTGTGACGGAACGTCATTTCACCTTTGGGGAAGTAAAGACGGCGTGCAATTTTAATTAAATGCATCGCTCGAGTTTTCAGTTACATATGTTACAGGCGACGCGAGCAAGCGAGTCGCCTGTAAGATTTTTCGCATAGAAGAGACTTTTACACGGCGGGACCAAGTTGAAGGCTTGCTTGAAATTAAATAAGTGGTTCTTGTCAAACCAGTCTCAAATAAAGCACTGCGAAAGCTGGGGCACCCAAGCACGAGAGAAGCGATGCTCGTACGCGAGCTCTGGCAGTGCTTACTCTCAAACTTTTAAAAGAAGGACATACTTGGTGTTTCTAGCAAGCACGCTCACAGCTTCATTCCAGGCAACATGTATGCCCTTCAATAGTTCAAACGACTTCACTACAAGCATGATAAAAACAGAAATACAAGAAGCAGGCGACTTGGCATCGCGCCTTGTAACTTACCTCCTCATCGGAGTAGCGGTGAACGACGTTGTCAACGTAGTCTCAAAATTTTGGGTGTAGGAATACGCTTGTGCCTAATAGCGGCCAGCAGTTCCTCATCTTCGGTCTCGGCACAATCGGATTCCAGCTCGTTTAATAACTGAAGCAGTAGGGCCTCCTTCATCTGAATACTGCTCGCCATGTTGCTCGAGGCAGTGCCGAGTGTGTCGAGAGTACCAAAGAAGAGCACAGTGGTCGAGAGTTTGACACAGTCGTCAGCTGTGGTCGAGAGTCTCAACACTGAAAACCTGACTACTTTTTCAGTGCGGCGCCGTGCACCACCCGTGCACACGCGTGCTGTGCGCATCGCAAATGGAAGTCGCCCCATGCGGCTGCCCGGGTGGCGTCCACCTCAATGGAGGATGCGATCGCTATCCGGTGCATGCGGAGTGCGCACCCGTGGAAGCAATGGAAGACGCTATGAGATAGAGTGCCTCAATGTTGCTGAAGTTAACTGAAGTATGATATATATGGACTGTAGACCGGATTAATCGCACAGGAAAGAATCCACTGCGTGCTTCCGCGGCTTGCACCGGCCGCCACCTCTTGGACTGCGTCTGTAAGCTGGAGAAATTCTTATATTCCGTGGTTCCGATAGAACTTTGAGGAGTACCGCTTCTACCCAGGACGTTATCCAGGACATGATTTAGGGTGTACCCTTGGGTTTCGCTTGTTCGTTGCAAAACAAGGGATCAAAGACCGGAGATGGCGGACAAAGGCAAGCTTTACAAGCAACGGTTTAGAGACTGCTGGTTGAAGGAAGACACGTGCAAGCAGTGGCTCATGGCAATGTCAGGTGACCCCTTCAAGGCCTTTTGCAAGTTTTTCAAATGCACCATCAAAGCAAAGAAAGCCAGCATCGACAAACATACCACGTCGACGAAGCACCTGGGAAGCACGCCAAGTAGAGGAACCCAGCAGCCAGCCCTAGTTGATTTTGCACCACCCACGGTACCATTGCCTGTACAGCAGGCAGAGGGCACGCTTGCTCTGTATGTCGCCAAGCACGGTGCTATGAATTCCGTGGACCATTTGGGGGAAGCTTGCACCCAAATGTTTGGAGACAGCAAGATTGCGTCCAAGATTAGGATGCATCGTACTGAAGTGCACCAATGTTATCAAGAACGTTCTCGGACCGCACTTCGAGTCGTTGTTGCGGGAAGACGTTGCCGAACAGAAATACAGCGTTCTAATCGACGAATTGACGGGCATCAGCGTCGTGAAAGTGCAGGGAATTGTGATCTGATACTTTTCCCTAGCTATCAAGCTCCGGGATCGTGTCTACATTCCTAACCCTGCAAGACTTGCCGCAGTGCAACGCTGAAGTTATTGCGTCGACGCTACTAGATGGGCTTCGAGCAAAAGGATTAAATCCTGAGTACCTTGTTGGCATTGGTGTGGACAACGCCAGTGTCATGACAGGCGTTCACAGTGGCGTCTACACCAGGCTGCGAAAGGATCTTCTTCATCTTGTGATGGTGCGGTGCGTGTGTCACTCTGTGCAGCTCGCCGTTTCTCATGCCTCGTCATGCCTGCCCAGGAACGTGGAATTCCTCGTGCGAGAAACTTATCGGTGGTTTTCGCACTCTGCTGCAAGACGGCTGGAGTACAGAGACTTGTACCGTGAAATGAACAATGGCGAAACTCCACTACTGAAAATACCTCAAGCTTGTGACACCCGCTGGTTCTCGATCTACACAGCGGTTAACACAATACTTGCTCAGTGGAAGTGTCTGAAGGAGGTTTTTGCCAAGGCTCAGAGAGAGAACTGCTATACAGCAATGATTCTTTTTGAGATGTTTAACAACACTACCAACAAGTGTTCCTTGTTACTGCTTGAATAAGTTTTAGTTGAGGCTCAGCGAGTGAACAAAGCCTATCAAGCAGACAAGCAAGACCCTATAAAGTTGTTCGAAGACTTGTTGGCGCTGGTGAAGTCGATGGCTGCGAAGGTTTCACTGCCAACATCCCGATACGATGTATTCAGCGTCAACATTGAAGAACACTTAGACCCGGCACCATACCTTGGCCATAGGTTTGAGACGACGGTCAGAGACAGAGCCCTCCCTGAGCAGGCTGAGAGGGAGCTTCGCCTTTGGTCACGGCGCTTCATTGTTGAGTTGTTCTGCCAGCTCCGACAAAGATTGCCTGAAAACATTCAGCTCCTGCAGAAGGCGTCTGTTATGTCCGTGGATAATGCCCTGAAGACAGTTCAGGAGCCCATTGGACAAATGGCGTCTACATTTCTTTCCGACGAGGGCGTGTCCGCCTGTGAAGCGCAATGGAGAAACCTGCGTCACGTAAAATGGTGCTCTACAAACTCAACAGAAGAGTTCTGGGCAGAGGTGAGCTCGTACAAAGACGCCCAAAGAGAAAACCCCTCTGCAGAACTGTCTTCCCCTTGCCTTGACAGTGCACTTTTTGACTCTAACGCTGGCGTAGAGAGGTGTTTCAGCAATATGAACGTTGTAAAAGCAAACTTCGAAATCGGCTGGACCTCGACACGCTTAACGCTCTGCTTTCCGTTCGTAACGGGCTCCGAAGATTGAAGAAAAAATGTCACGAGTACCAGCTACCGACCTCAGTGCTGGCAAAATTTGGAACAATGTCTTCCTATGAAACAGCAGAAGCTGCAGGTGCGATTTTATATGTTTAGCCAACAGGGGTTGTAATTAAAGTTTTTGACAAGTTCGCGAAGCTTATATAGTTTCTTCTTCGAAAGATTTCATTGTTGCGCGTCGTGGCTAAAGGAAATGGCAAGTTCACGTTTCTTGATCTGAAGACAAACGTTGACCCCATAAAAACTGCATGATTTCGCCTCAATTTCGAATCTGTAAATGAACCCAATTAACTCCTTCTAAATGCAGGATGTGCACAAAATGCAGCGTGGTCTGAACGAATTTAGGGGCACGGGGTCGAGTTTCGGTTCTCGCTGACGATTTTCTGAATGTTTGGAGGCCATTTCCTTCAGCGCGACATACCTTCAATGATACTTCAGCTATACTTGAGTTGAATCCTCCCTGTTTAAGGCTCACAAGTCAGAACTGATAACTTTGCTTCTGAATCTGGTGTTTATCCATATTTCTTCCAAAAATCGACTACCAAACGGCAGTGCAATGAGAAATAAATATTGTTCTAATGTGTATAAACTGGTTTAAATGTTCATTTGATACAAGTGCTATGTTTCAATAAGACTTGGGTAAATTTAGCTACTTTTAGCATATTTCTGGAAACTTTAGCTACTTTTAGCTATTTTTGGGTAGCCTTTTAGCTACTTTTCTTCCTTATAATTTGGAAACACTGGCTGGCCGCCATACTAGCTGCGCTCTACACCGCCGGCATGCACACACGATCGAAGGTTTTGAGCCCACTTCATACAGCTGAAGGACTGGAATCTTAACGACGCCAATCCATAGCTAAACAATTGCAGGGTCGGTGTCTGCAGTAATTATGTCGCGCACAGTACTGACATTACGAATATCTGTAAATAAGCATGCAATCTGTAGTTTTTGCTTACATCCGAGCTACCCTCTTGGAACAGCTGATGCCTGTCTTTTTTTCCCTTTTGAGTTTCATAGCCGGTGTGGTCTACAGAGCAGGATCGAATGGTTGCAGCAACACATTCACGAACACCACTTCTATGTTCTTTCAAAATTAATTCTTGAAGTCAAGCGATGTATACAGCCATGGAGTCCCCAGTCCAGCTTCCCTTTCCATTTGAGATGTCAGAACTTATTTTATATTCTCCAAATATAGCAGTGGCCCATTTAACTTGTTGAAGGGATTGCAAAACCTGGGGGCAGACAAAAATTGTGAACATGTGAATAGCACCATTTCATAGTGTAGGGTGTTTGGTAATAAAAAAACGTAGTTTTGCATTGCCCAAAAAGGTCTGCATAACCGAAGGCAGACTTTCCAGCATGTAGCATTTTGCATATACGTAGTTCCAATTTCGAGCTTTCACAATTTTCTCGCAAATTCCTGAAAATCACTTTTGTTGTTTACGGTTTTAACGGCACAAGAGCAACAATGGCCATACTGTGCCAAACAAGGTGGGTCAATAAAAAAGGGTGAGTTGAATTAAACTATGAAGGAATAGTTCTATATTTTTGTTTAAAAATCCAATATTTTCAAGAAAATCAAAAAGACATTTGAATGAAATCAGTGATCGCCCACCAAGTAGCAAGGCAGGGTGAAATGGAATGCGATATTTGAAAAGATCAGGAAAGAAGAATTTGTGCTGCTGCCGAAGACCAGGACAAAGAAATAAAATATGAAGAACAGTCAAAGGTTTACCGCAGCGTTTACAGGATGGAGGTTCTTCACCAGTAAGCAGGTAGCTATGTGTAAGGTAGGTGTGGCCAATTCTCAGGCGGCATAGGAGGACCTCGTGGAATCTATTTTTGTTGTAAGATGTTTCCCAAGTACCAAGGTCTGGCTTGATGGAGTGAAGCTTATTGTTAACCTCTAAATCCCACTCAGACTGCCACGATCGCAAGACTGCAATTCTTGTAGGCATTTTTAAGTCTTGGTGGGGGATGCGTACATGTGACACCGGAAGATTTTGCGAAAAGAAGGCCAGTTTATCTGCAGCCTCGTTGCCACCAATGCCCACATGGCTAGGAATCCAGCAAAACCTTATGTCGTGCCCATCCTGTAGGCCCTGCTGCACCTTAACACGCACAGTTAGGGTCAGCCGATTCTTTCTTGATAAAACAGAACACAGAGCCCTAACAACACTCTGGGAATCTACAAAGATGATGGCTTTCTTTGTTTTACTCTGAACTATATAGTCAAGCGCCATCATGACCCCGTATAGCTCGGCAGTATAAATACTGGCAAGAGTGTTTAGACGAGTGACTTTGGAAAAACGAGGGGAGTATACAGCCGCAACAACAAACATTGACGACTTTGTGCCATCAGTGTAAAAATGATTATAATCTTTGTATTTTTCCCCCAATGCAAAGAATTCCTGCCGTAAAATTAAAGGTGAGACACTTTGCTTCCTGAATTTTGTGAAGCACCAGTCACAAAAAATGGGTTTTACATTCCATGGGGCAGTACGGTATGAACTATCCAAGAGGTTAAAATCATGAGTCAGATTGAAGGAGAAGCGAAGACTCTCGACACGCAGACTCAAAGGCCGCACAACAGTTGGCTTATGGTTAAAGAGGCGAGAAAACCTGGAGTTTTGAATGCCAATCCTCCCCCAGACACACACATGGAATGTGCCAGTCCTCCCCCAGACACATACAAAAGTATTTGAAATTAATGGTTTGATCTGCGCATAAAGTCAATGGTCCAGCGAAAATGCCAACTCACTTATGTTTCAAATTTCGGTCAGGACAACAGGTCATTGTACTTTCGGGTCATGACAAAAGTCACTGTTTATGTTTCCAGGTTAGGTCATATTATTTCTACTTTAGAGAAAAGAGAGGTTGTGGTTTCGTAACAGTGAAAACTATGGACCATAGAAATTGCATAAAGCAAAAAAGAGGGACACTTGAAACTTCTTTATTACATCCCTTACCACTCTGCCTCGCACGGTAGGTAATGGCACCAATGCCAAATACACCTGAAGAAGATACTGACCAATACAATCGCGTTTCTTTTTTTTTGTCCAGCATACATTTGCATTTGGATATTTCTATTGATTTTTAATAAGAAACACTGCATAATTACACTCTGAATTCCAGAGAATGGGGAATCAAACAAAAATAACCTCCAAAAAACACCCTCCAAATTTGAAGAAAATTAAAATCCGAAAACACGGAACCCTATTTATAATCATGAATGTCACAGTGACATTACTAATATTTGGTTCTTGTTAATTTCACAGACTTCGCTTTGTGGCAATACAAGCAGTTTGTGCGCTGGATGTGGAAACAGCAAAGGCGCAACAACAGAAGAGTTCTGCCAGCCTGCGTGGTATCAAGAATTCGTGAAGAATTCGCTTCCGACTCGTACACCGGGTACCTGGATGCTGAATAAAGATGTTTGGAACTCTACTGCAGCTGAGCACCTATTACACCCTATAATTCTCTTGCATGCATACTGTAGCTTAAACCACTCCAAGAGCAAATCCTGTTATTGAAGCAGCTTGATGAATACAAATATACTATTAAATTAAATTTAATTCAGTTTAATTTTAATTTAATTTAATTATTAATTTAAAAAAAAGCTAAGTAACAAATGGTCGATGACTTTTCAGGCATTCCCATGTCTAGTAGTGTTGAAAGTGTTCAGAAGAGTGGGCGGGGCGGGGGGTCCTTTTTTAATACTGTTTACTAGAAATGACTGATTTTCCTGCACCCCCCTCCCCCATTTTCCTACGCCACTGCCCCCATAATCTAAGCACAAGACTACACGTCGGAAATTGTACACTGCCCTAGTTTCTCTCTTTTTTTCTTTCGTCCATGAAAATATGAATGTTCCTGAGTTTTGGGGTGGGTAAAAGATTAAGAAAACAATAATGTGCCTTTCCTACTGCTGAGAGCTTTCTGCATAAACCCTCCAAAATGTAGCTGCCACCCTATGCTCCTCTCCATTACATTTGATGAGTGATGCTCATTGTGTTTGATGATTGATGCTAGTGCCCCTCTCACCAATTCATGCTTTATTCCATCTTTATATTGGATGAGCGTCCAACATGCAGAATGGTGTTGAATGCTCATTCAATATCCAACAAACAAAAATGGTTGTGAATGTGCAAAAGGTGACCTGATAGGCACTTAAAGGGATGCTGAACCGAAATTTGGATTCCACGAAACACGCGACAAAAGCGTGCAACGGGATGCTACAAACACCAAAATATCACTCATACAGCGATATCTCAAACAAATGACCGTATTTTTCAAGAAAAGGAGGCACATTTGACAAGTTTGTTGGCGTCATGTTTCTCCGAGAAGGAGAGGGAACGGCCTCGCAACTTCTCTGCCTCGCCACCTTGCGGGAGCAAAGCGAAGAGAGGAGGAAACTAGGTACCTTGACATCACTTGCCTCGTCGGCCTTGTTCAATCTCGACCTCTTTTTCTCAAAATACGGCCGTCCATTCGAGATATCGCCTTACGAGTAGTGTTGTACGGATTGTAGCTTCCCGCCTACATCTCCTGCATTGTTTTTCTGAAATCCAAATTTCGTTTCACCATCCCTTTAAGGCTGTTAAGACTTCCGAAAGGCATATTGCTCAGAACCCATCCAGGCTTCTCAAAAATGAAAACTCGCACAGAGTATGGCTCTGTATTACATTCAGGAAAATGCAGGAAGTTCTGCACATCAAGATCGGATGGTCATACAGAGTCAAACAGACATTCCTGGTTCCATTCACAGATTTCATGGAAGACATAATGAAGATTGGGCTTGACTCCTTTTCACAACATTTTGAGATATGTGAATTATGATCTCTATATCAGTTTCATTGGTGAAAACGCCCTGCCAACAGCTAGATTTGTTTTACTTTGGGGAGGTGCCCTGCCAACAGCTGCACTTATTTTTATACAGTTCTAGATATTATGTCTGCTCCTGGAGAAATACCCACGCTTGGGTGCAGCGCGTGAACGGACATTCAGCTGTCCCACGGTGCACCCTGCAAGAGCTTGGAACGTCGGGTATCCTTAGGTGAGCCGCCGTGACTTCCTCTCGTGAGCCATCTCAAGCATAGATACTTCTTATACCAATAAATAAGTTTTCATTCAGGAAACCCTGACTCAAGTCATTCCTCCAACACGGGGCTGCAAGCCCCCAACACGGACAACGAGAAATTGGATCAAAAGGATGTAGTTTTGAGGTCCAGGCCATGGCCACCGATGAATTGCAAGGCATCGTCAAGCAATTTTAGGGCAGGAACTGGGCATTGTAGTTCAAACAACTGCTTTTACTTCTTCGCGAGCAACAACAAAAATCAACAAAAGGAGCGCACGCTCCTCCTCCCGCAGTGTGGCTCAACCATCGAAACAGCTTGTGGTTAGTTGCACTGAAGGCCCCGAATGAAGTCAGCTTTGGTGACTTAGTGACAGTCCTACAGAAGCACTTCCATCCAAGACCATCTGAGCTTCAGAGCCGATATGTCTTCCAAGGACGCAACCAATTGCCGGAAGAAACTATCAGCAGCTGCGTCACAGCGCTCAAACGACTGACAGCTGACTGCAATTTCGAAGTGCTAAGAACGACGACTGCAGCATCAGTGGTGACACAAGAAGCTACAACGTTCATTTCATGAACGAACCCCACAATGCAGCCACAAGCTGTCATGCTTTGGGACAGATCCGTCTCGCGGCATCCGTGACGAACGCCTCCAACAAAGACTGTTCACTGAAAAAGAGTAAACTTTTCAATGTGATCTGGAAATCTCTCTCTCAGCAGTGTTGTGATCGGCAGTCAGACCCACTACAGTTAGGCAGCCGTGAAAGTCATTCACGGGCTGCTTCCATTCGATGCTTATGGCGACCCAGTCAAGTGTGTGCGCATGATGCGTGTTGTGCAAAGCAGCAGCGTAGTATGACGACAGGAAAGTTTGCAGCCGAGCAACAGCCAACCTCGACGGGGTTAGGCGAAGGCCACCAAGAATCATGTCATTAAAAATGCCCTGTGAAAAATTCCACATTTAGAGACTCGCCGGCTTGACCTCAATCAGAGGCAAAGAGCATGGGCGTTACGAAAGACGCGGCCCAGCAAAACATAAAGAAAAGCGTCAAGGCCATCTGATGTCAATAGCAGCCTCAAAGGGAGAACGGAGGGGAATTCCACGTGCATAGCGGCCTCGGCTGGTGTAGATCGCCGAGTGCACGTGTCGACTTGGGGAGGTCGAAGGGAAAGCGGCGCCTTTGTACCTTGCTACTGCTAGCGTTAGGAGCTGGATGCATGTTAAGCAAGAAGCTGCTTTCAGGACAAGCAGCAGCCTCGCCGCTGAATTTCGTCAATACACGATGCTACTACGAACCCTCCTCTCCTGCGGTGTACTCTTTCTCCTGCCAGCCGCTTTGTCTTATGAACAAGTGCCGCAGGACAGAGGGGGAAGAGGGAGTGATCTCTATGAAGGGAAGAAGCCAGCTGTTGTCCACATGTTTTCCAGGCTTGGCGCACGCTTCTGGAATACTATATAATCATTGGACTTTGGTGGCAGCGAATTCCTCTAGTGGTGGAGAGATGAGTCACCGTGACGCTGTCCAAACTGCAGCAGGGGGAGCAGGGACTCTGGTGAAGACGTTGACAAGGGACCGCTGCGGAAGAACTACATCTTTGTTTCATCACGGCGCCATCAACTTCGTGGAAGAGCGCCCACGAGACGAGAAGGGAGTCGAGGCGCCGGACGAGAAGCTGAGTCTTCATTCACCGAGACAACAGCGATTGGGTGTAGACAGCGGGTGCACCAAGAGCTGGATTTTCATGACCGAAATGTCAGGAAGCAACTGGGAGACTTTTTGAAGTGATACGAAGAAACTCTGTGGTAGAACTTGACAGGGGGCATCAAGTTGGACTTCGTCAAGCTACCTGGTGTAAATATCGTATGTAAAGCTTTCTTCATTTTCAGTTTCCCAACGTCTCTGCCATCTTCCTTGGGGTGGCCTATAGGGTTATGCTTCACCCTACACCGATTGCTTCAGCAGAAAGTGCATCCAAGCAGCAGCAAGGAATCAAGAAAGCGACTAAGCCAGCTGAAGTCAACATGCTGTCTCAGCCTAAACATGCATCTGAGGAATCAACTTCACGACAGCGTTACCGACCCCCAAGACGTCTCCCAAGCAAAACTCGCGTCGTTGCCGAGAAGGCAGCAAGGACTGCAGATTCTGCGGCCGTCGAGCGCACCCATGTAACGAGTACCCGGCTAGACAAGCCAAGTGTCGCTAATGCAGACGCCTGGGTCACTTCGAAGATGTCTGCGAGAAGTGGAAACGAAGTTTGAGCACTGTTCATCTACATGCCGTTTCGACCGTGGGCCGAGCGATGTTTGTCAATGTAGCCGTCAACAGGTACGATGTCGACTTCAAAGTGGACTCCGGAGCCGAAGTCACGGTGGTGCCAAGCACGTTTCCCGGAGCACCTCGCAGTCTCCAAGAGCCTGCAGGGCAACTCACTGGACCGGGCAATCACCCATTGACAGTTCTCGGTACCTTCCAAGCCACATTGACTTGGAGAGACAAGTCGGTCGTGGAGCGAGTCTACGTCCTGCCATCGCAAGACCCGCCTCTTTTGGGGTTTCCTGCCATCCAGAAGCTGGGTGTGGTAAAGTTTCTTGATGCCCTCTCCAGTCCCAACCAGCAAAGCCCTCTTAACAGCAACATCTTCGAAGGGTTGGGTGAGCTGAAGGACGAGTATGTGATTCGACTCCAGCCTGGAGCACAGGCGTTCTCCCTCAGCGTTCCTCGCCGCATGCCAATACCCCTTCATAACATTGTCCGCTAAGAACTGGATAAGCTAGAAGCTAACGGTGTGATCCGCAAAGTCGACGATCCGACGGACTGGTGCTTTTGTATCGTTGTCGTCCCCAAGTCCTCTGGAAGATACCGGATCTGTGTCGATCTCACACGCCTTAACCAGGTGGTCCAGCGGGAGCGTCACGTCCTCCCATCGGTGGAGCACATCCTGGGACGTCTGGGTCCTGCACGGATCTTTTCCAAGCTCGCCGCTACAGCCAGTTTTCACCAGATCAAGCTATCTGCCGAAAGCCAGCTCCTCACGACCTTCATCACCCTGTTCGGCAGATACTGCTTCTGTCGCCTTCCTTTTGGAATCTGCTCCGCTCCGGAGTATTTGCAACATCAAACGGGGAGGATCTTGGAGGGTCTCGACGGAGTCGTCCACATGATCGACGACTTTCTGGTCTTTGGACGCACCCAAGAGGAACATGACCAGCGTCTTGCAACAGTGTTGGGTCGCATGAGCAGTGCCGGAGTGAAAATGAACAGGGCCAAGTGCGTCTTTTCAGCGTCCGCTGTCAGGTTCTTGGGGGTCACTGTTGGCACAGAAGGTATCAGCCCTGATCCAGACAAGGTCCAGGCTCTGGTCAACTTGGAAGCCCCAGCGGACGTCAGTGGTGTCAGGAGACTTCTCGGCGTGGCTAATCACGTAGGCCGTTTTCTTCCTCACCTGTCCGACGAGACTACGCCGATTCGAGCTCTTCTCTAAAAAACAGTGCCTGGTTTTGGGGGCCCAGTCAGCAGTCTGCCTCTGATCGTCTTAAGGGAATGTTGAGCTCCGAAGTCTGCATGGACAAGTACGACCCTTCGTCCCAGGCGAAAATCAGTCCACTTCAGCTGGATTATGGAACTGGAAATGAGGCAGTCCAGCTGGGTCCAGTTGGATTCCAGCTGGACTGCCTCATTTCCAGTTCCATAATCCAGCTGGAAGTGGACTGATTTTCGCCTGGGGTACCATACAACAGTGTCGGCTGATGCAAGTTCGTATGGACTGGGAGCCGTTCTGCTACAGGACCAACCATCGCGAGAGCGTCGTGCCGTTGCCAAGGCTTCGCAATCTCTCACACCGACTGAAACCCGGTACAGCCAGACGGAAAAAAGAGACTCTGGCAATCACTTGGGTCGTTGAAAGGTTCGACCAGTTCGTCCATGGCATCAAGTTTGATGTCGAAACAGATCATCAACCCCTCATCACCCTGTTGGGATCTGCGGAACTGGACACTATGCCTCCTCACATTCAGCGCCTGAGGATGCGGCTTATGGCCTACCAGTACAATGTTCTCTATTTACCGGGGAAGCTCCTGGCGACAGCAGACACCCTTTCCCGAGCTCCTGTACAGGTTGCCGACAACAAAGTCGACACCGTCGAGCTCTTCGTTGGGTCACTGCTCAAGGACATCGAAAGTCTTGCATCCACTCGCCTCGATCACCTATGCCAGCACCAAGCAGATGATGGAGTCTGTGCCGGCTCTACTCCGATTCTGCAAGGATGGGTGGCCCAAGAAGGTGTCCAACGTTCCAGTGCATCTTAGGGCTTTCTGGAAGGAGCGAGGCAACATTACAGATTTCGAGGGGCTGTTTCTGAAGGACTGTTGCATCGTGGTTCTCTCTTTCTTTCTTTCTTTATTATTCTTTTGTTATTCTTTTTTTAAATACACAATCGTTGCTTGGACCCATAGCCGTGGAGGCTAGTCGCGGGTCCAACATTAGAAGTAACCTTTACAATGCGGCAGGCAAACAAAACAAATGTACGCACATATCAAAGTATTCACAAAAGAATATACATACTAATTAAAAAAGAGAACAAAAAATAGAGAGGGCATGATATTGAACTTATTCATTGGCTTACAAATTAATTAAATACTTCTTTAAGGATGGCAATATATTGGGTTTACATTTAATGTCGGTAGGGATATCATTCCATACTAGGAATGTTAGCATCTCCTTCAGACCTTCAGAAGGAGATGCTAACATTACTCCACGAGGGCCGCCAAGACGTGGGAAGATGCAAGGCAAGGGCTCGCGACTCAGTGTGGTGGCCAACCTTGAACAGCGAGCTGGAGCAACTGGTGGGGACGTGCGAGCGTTGTGCCCGAACACGAATTCAGCGCTGCGAGCCGCTTATATGGACTCCTACACCCGATTGCCCTTGGTAACGCATCGGGGTTGACCTCTTTGAGCTGTAGGGACATAACTACGTGGTCATGGTTGATTACTATTCCCGTTTCCCCAAGGTGGTCAGTCTTGCGACCACAACATCAAGCTCCGTCATCGTGGCTTTGAAGAGTTCCTTTGCCCGCTTTGGGATTCCGGAGATTGGTCTCTGATAACAGTCCGCAGTTTTCGTCAACGGAATTTGCCTCTTTCGCAGCCTTGTATGGGTTTGCCCATTGGACAAGCAGCCCGAGGTACCCGCAAGCGAATGGCGAGGCAGAGCGCATGGTTCGAACACTGAAGGAGCTCTTCATGAAGGCAGAGGACCCGCACATGGCGTTACTGGTGTACCGGGACACACCCGGAGTGACCGGCTACAGCCCTTCGGAGCTGCTCATGGGTCGTCGTCCCCAGACCAGGCTGCCATTGTTACACGCATTGCTGATGCCGAAGTGGCCGTCATTAAAGCTCGTCAAGAGCGGGGACCAGAGGGTGAGGCGACGTCAATGCAAGGACTTCAACACGTGTCACGCCGCCCAGTCACTGCACCCTCTGGAAGCAGGGGACGATGTGTGGGTACAAGATATACGATGCGCCGCTAGGGTGTTGAGTCCGGCTCAGCGGCCGCACTCCTACATGGTCGAGACGCCAAGGGGTGTTGTCCAGCGCAACCGTCGCCACTTGGTGCCGTTTACACCCAGTACTCCCAGCCAGCCAAGCGACTTCGTTTGCACCCAGCCTGCAACTTTAGATGAGCCAGTTCCTGTTGCGGAAAGACCAACAGGCAACTCAGCGGAGGTGCCCAGTTCTACACGGCAGAGTCTCCCACCGGGTATACGCGTCACACGTTCAAGGCGGCAAGTCAGGCCTCCTCAAAGACTGAACTTGTGAAAGCACGAGGTAAAGTTCCCTCGAGCTGGAAGGGGAGATGTAGTGAGGACACCTGGTAACAGACGGCGCCATATGTGCTGTACTGCGGTACTACCGGAAACGGAGTTTCCTCCGGTAGTTGATAGACGATTAAAGTCACTTTTTGGCGAGCTGTCACCCGGGGTGAATGTGTCTTTTCTGCCTGGCGACCATGTGGTCGCACTCGGACCTTTACGGTCACAACAGTTTTCACGCCAAAAGAATCGTCCAAGCAGTTGCTAGAGAGGGTCTAGGCCAACTCGTCGAAAACCAACACGCCAACAACATACTCGTGGGCGGCCCATTCGTCGAATAGGCCCATTCGTCATAAGGCAACTCGTCGAAGGAAAACTCTTGAAAGAGGCCAACTGGTCGCCGCTTTTTCAAAGCCAAATATAAAATTTTCGCCTTACATTTTAAAGCAAATACTGCCCTATAATAATGTGTTCCTTTTATGCGTAACTCCTTCGTAAAAAAATGTATACAATAGGCGCTCCTCAGAAGACTGACCTCCAGTCTGCTCTTTTTTGTCGAAGATAACAACTTGCCGCTTTCGCCACTTTCACTGTGCAGAGGGTCACGACCACTTCCTCGCTCGTGTATCACTGGGGCGTGTGTTAACCTACCCGGCCGATCAGTTCATGCTGCTTCGTGGCAACAGTCCGCGGCGGCTAATTACAAAATAAGTAATAAAGAAAGGTAACGAAAGGGCGATCATGAGATGACATATTTTTCTACTTGTCTAAAGGTTCTCTTTTTGTCTTTTCCCTTTGCAATTTTCCTTTCAATCTTGTAACTTAAGGGGGGACACTACCTGGGCATGTCTACTTTTAAACTGCTTTTTCAATATGTGTGAAATTCGCAGGTGGTATTTGTAGCCATATAGAAGGAGGGCATTCAAAGTTTCAGCCCTGTGAACTAATTTTATGGGGTAACTATACCCCAAAAACGTAGCTTTGTATGGAATCTGCTCAATGAATCTATCGTTGAGAAACAGTGTTGATCACCACATATTTTTCTGGTGGAATGCATACTGGAATACTTGTTGCCGGTTACTATGAAAAGAAATTTCAGAAAATATGCATTTTTCAAATAAAAAAATAATTTATGAAAGTTTTTTTTTTTTTACATTTGCCAAGTCTTTGGCAAATTACAATTTTTCATGATAAAGGAACATGAAATTGTAAAATCTAAATTCATAGTAACTGGCTCGATAAAGTTTTGACATATAATCCGCAAATATTAAGTCTCTCCGTAGTTTCATACTGAAACAATAGTTTTATTAAGGTGGATTTGCTGCCAAAAGCGAAGCTGAGATAAATGCACTTAAGTTTCAAGGTGACTTTTTAAAATTTTCTTTTTGCGTGCCTTAAATGTCAGAAATTCTTCCCAGCAGTGTAGGTGATGTCTTCTTCAAACTTCTTTCTGATATACTGACATTGCTTTCAGCTATTTTCACTTGTGGATGACGAGTGCTACGCAGTGCAGCACACCTCACCAACATATAAAGAATAATTATTTTTGACATTGTTTGTCAGTGCACATTGACAAGACTTTGTGAGAGTGTTCCTTGTTATCCATACATGCCAAAATTCTGCAGTTCTGAATATGCATTTTTTGGAAAAAATGTGCAATTCAAGGTAGTGTCCCCCTTGCGGGAGCACGTGGGGATCGACAAATATTTTTTTTAATTTTAGGAGGATTTTGCTCAAATTTTGCATGCATGTTTGTAATGCCTGTATGGTGATACGTGCAAATTATCACCGTGATATCTCGGTTACTTTTTTAGTTTTTTATATTTATATGTATTTTTCTCCTTCAAACCTTGTGGAGTGCCTGCATAATTTAAAAAATGTGATAGAAGACTGGTTGGGCTTGGAGTATGTTCCCAAATGAATGCTATACAATGTGACATTCTGAAATTTTTTAATTTTTTGCACGATTATTTTTAGTTTGAATTTTCTATCGCCTTGCATGAATGGATATGAATTTCACACAGATGAAAAACCACATTATAAATACAAAAAGGTATACTCTGAAAAAACAAGAATGTCATTATATGTAGTGTAGTTCAAAGTGCTGTAAGGAGGAGTGTGTGGCGGCGGCAACGGCCGGAACTGCGCGCGGACGCCTAGAGATGGCGCCAGCGCTCGGGGAGGGGACCGGCGGAACGGACGGGAGATGTGGGGGGTTGTTGTCGACGGGAAATAAAGGAGTCGGGTTGTTGAGGTTAGGCTTCGCGTGGCGTCCGTGCTTCTCCACGCGCACCCTAACAAGTGGGGGCTCGTCCGGGATTCGAGAACGACGAACAACCATGAACCTGTCAGTGCCGGAGGAGTTCGTCCAGCAGCTCATCAGGCAAACAGACGGCTCCGCTTTGCAGCGGGAGCACGTTGCGGCGCACGTGCGGGATCTTGTCATGGCGGCTCCGGTGCCATCCGGCGACCAGGATCTTGCGGTGACGGTGGCAACAGTACAGCCCTCCGGTGGGCCAGTGCCAAGGATTGCGGCGCAGCTGCCCAAGTACACCGGGTTCAGCGATCTCCAGTCTCCCGAAGAATTCCTCGAGCGACTGGAGAACTTTTGCCTCATCACCGGTGTTGCCGCGGACAAACGACTCAGCCAGGTTGTGCCGGCCGCCCTGGAGGGCAGCGCGAAGCTGTGGTGGCGATTCGTTGGAGATTTCCCTGCGTGGGACGATTTCACCTCCGCGTTCCGCGCCGAGTTTGCTTCCATCGACGCCAAGCGCCGCCTGAAGGATGAGCTGCGCCAGCGGACCCAGCACCCGGAAGAAAACTTAAAAGAGTTTATATACACGATCGCTGCGTACTACGAGCGGATCGGAGAAGAAGTGCCCGACTCTGAGAAGGTGGATCGCGTCCTGCGACAAATGCACCCGCAGCTGCAGGACCTGGCGGAAGGCGCGCAGTTCGCGAGCCTAGCGGAGCTGGCAAAGGCGGCGGACGGCCTCATGGAGCGTGCTTGGCGGCGGCTCCAGTACAAGCCGCCCCCTCCTCAGAGCAACCAAGTGGCCAGGGACCTCGCCTTCAGGCCAGCACACGGCGCCCTCGGCCTCCCCGGACCTCCAGCTCCAGTGATGACGGCGGCGGCAGTTGCCCCTCCGCCCGCTGTCGCGCCGTCGGCGTACCGCTGGCCGCTTCACGCCGCGGCGATCCAGCCGTCGTACCACCGGGACCTGCTGTGCGGTCCAGCAATGTCAGCGACACCCGCTGCCCAGATCGGCTTTCCGACGTCACAGTGGCAGCAGCAGCCCAACGCAAGACACACTCAGTGCCAGCGCTGCGGAGGTGTGGGCCACGCAGCTCGTAACTGCGCCACCGGCCGGCGGTTCGGGCCGCCCCTCTGCTTCCGGTGCCAGCAGCCAGGCCACTTCCAAGCTCAGTGCCCGGGAAACGGGAACTGGTAGATGCTGCCCCGGCGGGCATCTACGACAGCGCGCTACAGGTGGCGACTACTGCCGGTAGAAAAGAACCCCTCCTGGACGTCCGCATCGGGTCCACAACATTTCAGGCACTGCTTGACACGGGCTCCAGCGTCAGTCTGCTGGGACTGCCAGCAATGACAGCTGCTCAAGCTACAGGAGCCAAGCACAAGAGGGAGGTGCGCACACTACGTCTGGCAGCCGGTTGGTCACAGTCCTCTACGTCACTTAGATGCAAGATCCAGTGGGCAGCCGGTTCCCGAAGGCAGCGGTTCCTCTGTGTGCCTGACCTTTGCCGAGACATTGTCCTGGGGAGGGACTTCTTGACTGTTACCGGCATCTCGGTGCATGTGGCACTTGGTGGGTGGACGATTGGCACAGAACCCCAGTGCATTGTGCCATTTGTAAGAGCTGAAAAGAGACCGAGCGAGCCACTGGCTGAAGAAGACTCGTACCACCTGCACAGCATCTTCGCAGAGGAGGAGGCTGCCTGCACCAGTGGATCTGACTCTGCTACCACAGGAGACGGTGGACATCTCAACATTGCACCAGAAGTGGATGCACGCATGATTGAGGTGCTGAGAGACTTCAATCCAATCTTCACCACAACTCCCGGTCGCACCACCCTTGCCCAACATCAAATCGAGACGGGAGAGAGTCTGCCCGTCCGCTGCAGGCTGCGTCCGGTCAACGCCAAAAAGCAGGCGATCATCGACGGCTGCATCCATGACTTGCTGTCGCAGGGTCTCATTCGAAGAAGCACCAGCCAATGGACCAGCGCTCCGGTATTGGTGGCAAAGAAGTCAGGGGCTTCCGCCTTGCCATTGACTACCGACCACTCAACGCACGCACCAAGGTACCAGCCTACCCCATGCCTAGGACAGACTGGCTGTTGGCACAACTGGGTCACGCAGAGTGGTTTTCAAGTTTCGACCTCTCGCAAGGATTCTTCCAGATCCCTGTTTGCGAAAAGGACGTCCCGAAGACAGCCTTTATCTGCCACCAGGGGACCTTCGAGTTCACAAGGATGCCCTTTGGTGTGGCAGGTGGCCCCGCAACCTTCCAAACCTTGATGGACCGCGTCCTGGATGGCATAAACCATGACTTTGCCATGGCCTTCCTGGACGACGTCCTTGTATACTCAGAAACTCTGGAGAGCCATGTTGCACACGTTCAGGAGGTGCTGGAGCGCATCAGGTCCGCAGGACTCACCATTAATCCAGACAAGATCCAAGTTTGCTGTCGGTCTCTGAGGTTCCTCGGCCATGTCATCTCACCTGGGCAATGTAGACCTGACAGCGACAAGGTGCTTGCGGTGCTGGACTATCCGCAGCCTGGCACAATCAAGCAACTGCAGGCCTTCCTGGGATTAGCAGGCTACTACCGCAGCTTCATTCCGCAGTTTTCCATCATTGCCCGCCCACTTACAGACCTGTTAAGGAAGGACGAAAGATGGCAGTGGAATCACCAGCAGGAGCAGGCGTTTGCTGCACTTAAGGAATCCCTAGCCCATGACGTGGTCGTGAATCTTCCAGACCTAAATCGACCCTTTGTCGTCGAGACCGATGCCAGTGGGGTTGGCATCGCAGCAGTGCTCCTGCAGGCAGGCCCCAGCCAGCTACAGCCAGTGGCATTCATCAGTAGGGTGCTTACCGAGTCGGAAAGACACTACACAGTCCAAGAGTGGGAGTGCCTCGCGGTGGTTTGGGCAGTGGACAAGTTCCGACCGTACCTGGAGTTCACGGAGTTTGAGATCCACTGCGACCACTCCTCACTGGCTTGGATGTTTAGCAGTGATCAGGCCTCACCAAGAGTCAAGCGATGGGTGCTCCGCCTTCAGGGCTTTAATTGTAAGATAAAGCACAGGAGAGGTCTGGCCAACATCCCAGCAGATGCTCTCAGCAGAGCACCCCTAGCACATCGAGACGCCCCAACTCACAGCCTGCCGGAGACATTGTTTCCCATCTCTGCCCCGGAGCCCGAGCCACAGATCAGATTTGAGGAGGCAGCAGCACTGTGCACCATGGACGACGCCACACTCTTGAGTGACACAGAACGACTTGCCCACGAGCAACAGGGAGACACTCTATTGTCCAAGCTGAAGGGTGTTGTGCAAGGGACGAAGCTTGCGGAAGACGATCCAGACCGGCGCCTGCTGGAGGACTTGGCAGCGACGACCGAGGTGGAAGCCAGCGGGCTGCTTGTCCAGCAGAGAGGAAACAGGAAGCTACCCTGGCTCCCGGACCACCTTCGACAGCTAGTGCTAAAGATGGCGCATGACCACCCTACCAGTGCCCACGCCGGGTTTTTCAAAACACTGAAGCGTGTTTCTGCCCGCTTTGTTTGGCTGGGCATGCGTGCTGACGTGTCGAAGCATGTCCGGTGCTGCCAGGTGTGCCAACGGACAAAGGCTCACCGGCAGAAGCCCGAAGGGCTAATGAGTAGCCAGTGGGCCACGGCACCAATGGAGGAGCTCAGCGTGGACATTGTGGGGCCCCTGCCACCCACGCCTCGGCACCACAAGTACCTACTGGTTGTGATCGACAAGTTCACGAAGTTTATCGAGCTCTTCCCCTCCGAGCGGCGACCAGCAAAAACATCGTGGACTGCATGGTGCAAGTTTTCTGTCGCCACGGCACACCTGCAGCCATTTCCAGTGACAACGGGAAGCCCTTTGTCAGCACTGTGTGGCGGGGTCTCCTAGAGCACTGGGGCATTAGGGACCGGCACACAGTGCCCTACCGACCTGCAGGACAGATGGTGGAGCGCCATAATGGCACAGTGAAGGAGTGCCTCCGAGCCTACTGCTCCAACCACAGGGACTGGGATCGTCACATTCCTGAGATTGCCTTCGCTATGCGAACCGCTGAGAGTGTAGTCACAGGTTACACACCTGCCTTCCTGTGCTACGGCCGGGAGCTCCGTACCCCATGGGAGCAGCCTGCAGCCAAGGATGACACAGAACCAGCGGAGACAGCATCCCATGCCTTTGCAGCCGAAGTAACAAGGTGTCTTCAAGAGGCCCTTGAGGAGACAAGAGGCCACCAGCAGACAGCGAGGCAAGCCCAGAAGACCTACTATGACCGGCACCGGAGGCCTACAACAGTGCAACAAGGTGACCTTGTCCTGCTAGATTCCCACACCCTAAGCGACGCGGCCAAGGGCATCACTGCCAAGCTTGCCCCTCGGCGCACAGGGCCTTTCCGGGTTGTGCGGTGCCTGGGTGGCAATGACTTTGTGCTTAAGGATGCAACCACAGGGCGACACCGTGGGGTCGCTCACGCGGACCAGCTGACGCACTACCATGAGGCAGTGCCGCATCCAGCCCCCAGTGTTTCACGCTGTAAGGGGGGAGACCTGTAAGGAGGAGTGTGTGGCGGCGGCAACGGCCGGAACTGCGCGCGGACGCCTAGAGATGGCGCCAGCGCTCGGGGAGGGGACCGGCGGAACGGACGGGAGATGTGGGGGGTTGTTGTCGACGGGAAATAAAGGAGTCGGGTTGTTGAGGTTAGGCTTCGCGTGGCGTCCGTGCTTCTCCACGCGCACCCTGACAGTGCATAATAAAACAAACGGAGCAACAATAGTCAAAACGGTTGCCAAGATATCAGCTCCACGAGTGGGACAAAAAGCAAAAAATGTGATGCTGAAAGCGGTCTCCTAAGGTTTCAGGTGGTGTTTCTCACTCTAGAAGGCACCAGGGTTATGGTCTTCCGTGTCCTTCTCGACGCAGCACTTCTTCGGCTTCTGCCCCTTTGCCTGAAGGGCTCTCGAGTGCCTTACTCTTCTTTGCTTGGGCGTCCTTCTCTGCTGCTCTCCGAGGTGCCAAGCCCCCCAGGTTGGATGCCGAGGGAACTGCAGGGGCTCTGTCTGCGCACGGAGGCTGCCACAGTTGAACCTGCAGGTTGCCTCGCTGGCGGCAGTCTCTGCTGCAGCCAGGGATGCATGTTCGTCTTTCGGGAGGACAGACCAGATAACAGATGTGCAGACTCACTGCCGCATTCTTAGTCGTTTCCCCTTGCATCGGGTCAAGAAGCTGAGGTTCCGGAGGGGGAAGCGCTGGTGCACGGGCAGAAGTGCCCAGTGGCAACATGGCTCGTTAGCCTGTGCTTGTGAGCTGGCTGCCGCTCACCTTGCAGCTTCTGCTGCTTGATGCCTATACCAGCTGCGTGGGACCAGGAGGGCAAAAGCTGTTGACGGTGGTTCTTCGTCTGCAGACGTCACATGGTAGAACGTCGCCATCTGCTTTCTCTGCATGTCTGCACGCGTTGGAGTGGCTTCGCAGAGCCATGCCATAGTAACTGGTGAGTCGCCAGATGAGCTTCTGCCGTGAGAGGCCACCTCTTCCGCCGGGGGTTGCCCTTACTTGCCCACATCGGACGGTGAGACCACCTGTGTGTGAGCCCACATCCTCTTTTGCACATGGTTGATGCAGTCCTCCTTAGTGAATGGAATGAATCGATGGGTTGCATCCTCGCTGAGGGCCAGGAATGTGTGGCTGTCTCCGTCGCAGACGATGCTCATGTAGCGGCGGTCATTCTTTGCGAGGGAACGTCCGAACAACATCAAGGCCGCTTCCACCTCCATCCTACCCGACTTCACCTCGGTATTCTTCAGGCACTCGTGCGACTGCCTCCACTGGCTGTAGCCCTCGGAGTCTTGCTCTGGGCCCAGTGCACAACCATAGCACAGGTTGGACAGAACCACGGAGTCCAGCACTAACCCAGTGTAGTGCTCTATCACAGTGCCCACGCCAATGTGAAACGTGTGGCCGTGAGTCATCCATGTTCTGTCATATACCACGGTCACATTTTCGTACGTTGAAGGCTCCATAGCTCTGTGGAGACATTACCTTAGCGTAACAGAATCAACAAACACACTTGCAGCAGCTGCATCCGCAGCAGGCCTGAACGTGTTCTTGAGGTGCCCCTGGAAGGTTTTCTGGTGCAGCCCCGGCGCGAAACATTCATGACGCACCAAAGTCCGCGTTAGTGCAGTCGAGCCTTGCCGACACTCTTCATGGCCTGCATCGACCTCAGGTTCACCTTGACGGCACGGCCGCTTCTTCGCGGCGATGACTATTCATTCGCGACAGACGCCCACACTTGGAGCCCGTCAGGATCATTTTCACGGCCAACCCAAGTCGCGGTTCCCCCACAACTGCGATTCCTGGCACCGCAAGCACTTTTGGCACGGTGTCTCGCTAAGCAGCGCGTTCAGTGCCGCGATTTGGACCACCAAATATTCCTCGGATGGCTCCGCACCAGCGGGTTTTTCGCCTTCACCAGTCAGCTGCATCTTCCGCTTCAGTTGCCGACACGGAGCTCAACGACTCTTGGACCCGCCAAGCGGCGCACTCACGGGACGCCTCCGCGAGAGAAATTTCGGCTGCAAACGATGCGATTGGTGCTCGTAGACGGCGCTTCAACGGGACTCTCAACACTCGGCGTTAGGCAGCGCTCAGTCGCTGTCCGCGGCGAAGATCTGCGCTTGATCAAAGCGCTCACTTTCGGAGAGCGACACCAAGCAGGTTCTTCCTGCTCTTCTTGGCCATCGGACATTTCCGCTACGGCTGCCGAAACGATGCGCTCGCTCCGCATTCTGTGAACGATCGTCGATCCATAATCGCCGGACAGCGTTGAAGAAGAAACAAGAAACTATCGCTGATCCGAGACTCCAAAAGGCACAGCGGGCGAACGCGCGAAAGCAGCCGGGAGCAGACGACAACCTCGTGGAGAGCGCAGGGAGCAGCCCGGTTGCTAGGGGCAACCACGGAGCCGGCCAATGATCGGGCGCACCGACCCGCGCGGCAGGGAAGGCCAATCGGAGGCCGCCGTTCCATCCGGGAGGCCTCGAAGTTTTGTTTTTGTGTGCTTACTTCGCAGTGAGGAGACGGTAGACGGTGAAATGGAAAGATGACGAAACGCGTCTTTCCGTTGATACCAAGATGGCCGTAGCTGATAGCGCCGCCGCGGAGAAACAGAGGTTTGAAAAACGTGGATTTGGAGCAATATTCCTCTACCTGACCTCATATAAGTGATTATTTAGAGCACTTAGAGATAGTTTTTGACGAAAACTTTGAGAGGGCATAGAGAAATACCCACAGATGTGAAATATCCAACTTTCTGAAAATAAACTTTTTTGGACATTTTTCGCAAGTTGATCCCCACTGTCCCTCGTCCAAACACAAATAAAAATTTAGGTCAAAAGATAAAAAGGAACTACAACCTTTTACTTTGGGCCGTCATTCAACCCATTCGACGAATAATCCTTCGACGAATTGCCCTAATACGAATTGACCTATTCAACGAATGGGCCGTCGACAAGTTGGCTTTCGACGAGCTGGCCTTCAACGAGTTGGCCGGATCCCGCTAGAGATGCTGAAAGAACAAAAGGCGCATCACTTCGTGAGCAAGGTTCAGGCGCGTTATCTACGCGACTTAGAAATGTCTTACGCCAACAAAAACAATAGTGCTGCAAGATTTTGCTAAAATCTAGAGCTCTCTTGTTCAAGGCACTCCACAATCATATCATTGGGACAATACCCAAGCTGCAGTTCATCCCGTCATCTATTTCCGTCCACCAGATTGTCCTCACGAGCTCCGCACGTCATATCATACGCAATGATATCTGACCACCGCAACAGTGTCGACTTTCCAGAAAATCTTCATGGATGACTTGAAGGCCCCAACTGCCTCACGTAGAACACGTTCATTATTTCTCGGACGGTGCGGCTTCTCAATACAAAAACAAATAGAACTTTGTAAGCCTCTGAAATCACAAGGAAGACTACAAACTCAGTGAAACATTAAAACTTCTTGCCCCATCGCACGAAAAAAGTGCCTGCGATGGAGTGGGCGGAACTGTGAAGAGACTGGCTGCGAAGTCAAGCCTCCAAAGACCATTCAACGGACAAATTTTAACACCACTAAATCTCTTCAACTGGGCTCGCGACAACCTGACACAAATTCGAGCGATCTGGGTGCCGGAAAGTGATGTTCAGGTGCGGAGAGAGATGTTATTATCCCAGTTCAGTGTCGCTCCATCTATCTGCTGGACTAGAGGACTCCATTACTTTGAGCCAACCTCACTGACTGAAATCAACGTCGGCTTTACATCTCTTTCAAGAACAGTAAACGTCACGATTGCGTCACGTCCTCAAATAGATTTTGTCTGAGAAGATTATAGAGAGCAAGTATGCCGAAGACTCCCTCACCATCATCAGCTTGAGTGGCCACTTAGGGGCATACGAGCTGGGTTGCTCGAACTTCAAAAATTAATTTTTCGCATTTAAGAAAATAACATTTTTTTTCTAACATTGCATATTTGATGTCTGAGTTATAAATTATGTATTGCCGTTGACAATATATTTTTAGACCGAGCACCTCACAATGTTATTCTTGTGAAAGTTGCTCTTTTTGCGCTATTTTCAAGATTGGCGATTATTTCCTCAAAACACCGCAACAAATATTATACAGAACATATTTTTATAATGAAGTTCCATCCAAGTGCAATTCATAAAAATGAAATTTATGCCTAATAAGTTTGCTGTTTGTCGAGAAAAAAGAAAGGTGAATAATGGCATTTTAGGCGATTTTTAGTGCCACAGAACTGTAAGAAGAGGTAGAAATTACATGCAAGTGAGTATTTGAGCATTTACAGGGACCTACTTAGTTACTAAAACAGTTATTTTACAGCCTAGTTTCAAAACTGCCAGGAAAAAATGCCGTCTATAGCCCTTAAAGCATGTTCATGGTAATCAAGGGGTTGCCAAAAGAGAAAAACAAATTTTACTGCAAAAATATATTGGGAAGGGCACTTTTCCGTCACCCTAAGTGCCTACATTTTTTTTAAACCAAATCCGTGATGGTTGATTTAGCGGTTGGATCGTTTGGCGTGGAATGACCCAGCCGCCAAATGAATAATGTATGCGAATTGACCCGATATGCGAAATCTTCCCATGAGCAAGCTTCAGGGATATCTGTTGTGCAACGTGCACTTCAGCGATTCAGCGTTCGCAAGTTACAGAAGGAAACATTTGTGGCTGAATGCATGCTCCTTCTGTACCAGTTACCAATCCCAATTTGCAGCATCTTGTTCTTCCAGGTGAGTTACTGCCAGCATGTTCATTTCAATTTACTGTTTTGGTTCGTGGTTTGTGTTTCTAAACAAAAATTTTTTCGTAATCAAAGCAGTATCTTTGAAAGTCAATATTATTTATTTACATGAGCCGAGTGAACTGAGAAAACAAGACTACTATACAAACTCCCAGTGGTATCATGAGAAGGAGAAACTTATAACATCGAGCAGGAGGGAGTCTTATGATCCATAATAATAATTTATAGACTTTATTACTGTTAGCCCGTGGTCACATTTTGTGAGAAAATTTTGTGTAACAGTAGGCAGTGGAATTTA
Source organism: Ixodes ricinus (assembly GCA_037355805.1). Taxonomy (NCBI): domain Eukaryota; kingdom Metazoa; phylum Arthropoda; class Arachnida; order Ixodida; family Ixodidae; genus Ixodes; species Ixodes ricinus. The sequence continues at coordinate 2,829 of JAZHYW010057196.1, read as the reverse complement.
TTCGACGCGCTTGTAATTACAATTGCAGCTGACAATCAACAAGCTGGTTCTTACTTTGGAGGTACAGTGATGTCTCCTTAATATGAACCAGTGTTGTGAAGTTGCCACTCTGGAGTTGGAATGATTCCTGGAATCATTCCGCATTTTCGTGACCCCGGAATGGAGTAGGAATGAAATGGCGGCAACGTTGAGGAAAATGGAATGGGAATGGAATTAGATGCCTTTAGCACAGAATGGAATGGGAATAGAATAAGCCAGGTTCTTTTTTTTTAGTGTTTACGGTCAGTTAAATTGAGCCAGTCAGTTGCTCAGAAATAAAATGAGTGGGAAACTGCTAGCCCGCGTGGACCCCTAACAGACTTATGTCACATTCAATTGGGGCGCACCACACCGCACCGCGCTACACCGACGGACGCGGCACGTTAAGATAATCGTCTTGGTGCGGCTGCACTACGTTCATTTGGGACTTTGTGCGGGCGCACGACACCTGCGTGTTGCTGCACCAGCTGCACCGTCAAAAGGAGACCATGCAGCTTCGCACACTGCAGGCCAGTGTGGCCTTAAGTTAACGCTTTCTTGCCTCCTTCGACCTCTTCTTTCCCTTGCTTCGTCTTCCTCGTCTCGGTAAACATGGCGGCTCGGGAGACTCGGGAGGCGGGGATCTTGGCTGCGCTCACTCCTTTCCTCGAGACGGCTGCTCTAGCTACGACTCCAGCAGTGACAACGAAAGTGAAGCCCGCGTGTGCGCCTAGATGTTGGAGAAGTTGTTTCCACCACCAACAAAACAGCCAAAGATCGTCGGATACATCGAGGACGCCGTCCACAAATACTGGGACGAGGAAGTACGTACTTTGTCGGAATTCTGGGAGGCGTCTCATTTTTATTCTCTACTTTTCCTATGGCGTGCGGGGTCAATCTTCATGTCGTACGCTTTCTGCAGTTTCGGAGGAACTTCAGGCAGCCACGGTCTGCGTGCTACGACCTGATATCAGATTTCGAGGAGTCTGTCGTTCTACCCAGACTCGTTCTCCAGAGGAGGAATTCCACAAAAGACGGCCGAGGAACACATCTTGTTGTTTCTGTGGTACTGACAACCTTTCTCTTTTTTGCGTAATAGCTGCAACAGTGTGCCTTTCACAGGCCACCATTTTATTTGACAACATAGCGTTTTTCCGACCACAAGAAGCAACACCTGGGCCACCTTGCTTGAACAAGAGTCTCAGCTGAGACTGGGTGAAAGAAAGCACAGCCAAGGCTAGTGCACAAGCTGAGTGGAACACTGAGTCCAGACTCAAGCGCTCGCGAGCCACATGCTTGACAGGCTTTCTTTCACCCAGTCTCGGCTGAGACGCTTGTTCGAGCAAGCCGTCCCTGGTAACGGGAGAGGCAGAGAAAGGAGAGGGGCGTCCTATCGGCTGTTGTGAAAAAGCAGAGCAGGGAAACAAGGGGGCACAGATGGAAGGCAGGTAGTAGTGCCAGTCTGCTTTTCATAGGATGCAGGAACAGTGACAGTCTACTTTCAGTTGGATAATATATCCTATGAAAAGGAGTCTGGCACTGTTCCTGCCTTCCATCTGCGCCCACTTGCTTCACTGCTCTGCTTTTTCGTTATCGATATATTCCTGTAAACAAAAATACTGCGGGTGGCTACAAATTTCTTATCGGCTATAGATTTCTGTTTGCTTCTAGGCGAAAGCTGGGGCCTCGTGATGCTGTACCTGTTGTAGCTTTTGCTCCGCTACATTTCTCATAAAAACAAAAAGGCAGTTGGTTCAAAAAATCCTAACCAAAGTAGCAAAGTAGATGGAACTAAACGTGCCCCCCAGAGCTAACAACTCACTACTCAGAAAAATATATGAAATATTGTGGCAGAATATGGGTTTTTTTACCAGCAAAGAAAGTTTTTGCTCCAGGTTTGCAGGAAACAAGTGCTGCATCCAAGATGTCGCAGGCCACTTCAATCTCAGCGAGGGCGGCTTCCATAGTATGAAGGAGCGGGTTGTCAACTATCTGCTGGCCATCGCCCCAAGTTTTATGAAGTTTCCGGCATACTTGGACAGCCTTGCTTCAAACTTAAAAGAGGTATGCACATTTCTCTCTAAACCAGAGCAGAAAAGAAAGACCACCTCTCGGAACAGTGCCATGCTTATTTCTTCCCTTCAAATATGTGATTCCATAGACGGACTCTTCGAAACGACAGGTTCAGTGCACGGCGAATGAAGACAGAACTTGTTTCAGCAATGCTGAACACCCATGACCAGTTTGTGCTTCGCCTTCCCCGTCTACCTCCTTCTAGCCTTTTGCTTCCCCTGGCTCGAAGACTTGGAGAGGAGGGACGTGTTGTGGAATCTCAAGTTTGGTCGTCCACCTTTAGGTACTTTCTAGGTAATTCAGTGCCTTGTTTCATACCAAATCATATTTGACAAAAAAATCTACTGGGCAGATTGTGCTGTCACTGCTTATACAAATAACCAAAAAACAATGACAGTGTCAGATATAGTAGGGAAAGTTAAGAACACAATATCTGCTCTGCCCACAGGCATGTTGCACTTGCTTTGATAAATAGTGACTTGTTCTCCGTGACATTAACCACTGGCTTTATTGGGGGGTGGGAAGCTGGCCTCTGATTGAGTGAGATAATGTCATGGAAAGGGGGCCAAGATGCTGGCACGACTCCGGACTTGCTACCTTGCGTTGTTGAAGTGTACGGCAAGACGCAATTATAATCTCGTCCGACAACCTGTTCATCGTGGTTGTCTAGTACAAAGAGACAGTCATTGCGACCAATGTCAACGAGCTGAGAAAGATGCTATGTTTCAAAGATTAATA
>JAZHYW010057194.1:0-17500 GCA_037355805.1 Ixodes ricinus | reverse complement strand
TTCTTTTCTGATCTAAAATACTGAACAAAAACTACTTTCATAAATAATTGAAACTGGTTCGTACCACTTATACTTTGTATTTCAACTAAAAAAAGCTTTTAGCGGCTCTCACCAGTAAGTAAGGCCAAGACCAAAGACGCCACATATCACCGCTTTCGGCACCGCGTGGCTCGACCCCGTAGGTGGGAGGGGAGGTTTCTGCGTCGTCCAGTTAAAATTTGACGCACTGATATTTAGTTACTCTCTCCGTGCCCGCTGGCTTGCCCAAACCCCAAAAAGACGTGGAAACCGCAAAAAAGGTAGACGCTTAAATATGATTGCGTGCCCCTTTAAGACTGCAGGATTCCACAGATCTGGTTTATATGTAGGATTCCGTGCTTTTCGGAGTTTATTTTTTCTGAAATTCGGAGGGTGTTTCGTAAGGTTTCTTTTTTCCCTACATTCAAATTTTTCAGTCTATTTTTGGTTTATTTTAAATTTTCGGAAATTCTGAGTTTAATTTTGCCATGTTCCCGATCGTTCAATACTCGAGACAAAAAGAAAAATATCCTGACATAAAAGTGCACTAATAAGTTCATGAGAACTCGCTTGTATCAAATGATATTTCTCCAGTTGGATTTCGTGTTGGTCCCCTTGCCATTGGTATAACTGTCCCACGATAAAACTGTAAAAAAAAAGAACTGTTGCTTCAATTGATGTTGATACTTTAGAATCTGTAAACCCCTGGACGTAGTCGCTGGGAAGCTCGGTTCCTTTCCATCCTATTCCACCACTCCGTCTGCTGCACGGAATGAAGTGTTTGATTTCAGCTGTCCAAGGAAATGTATGAGTTCGTAGCTTTCAGTCTTATAAAACAGAACCCCTCCTCCCCTAAGAAGCACAAATATAGTAGGGTAACTAAAATTCGGAACAGTGGCTTTTGTCGTGGGCCATCAGTAGAACGACCCATTGTCCCAAATGAAATATCTGAGGAGATAAACAGTATACCCCCTCTTGTCAGTGATCAGAGATTTGAAAGGAAACGTGGAGTGGCCTCTACTCAGGATCACTGAGTGGCCCTGTGCTCAACCTATTTGTAGATTCCCTTTTTTTTACACATCGTGAGCTCGAAATCTGAAGTTAATTGGATAAATACAACAAAAATTTGACCGGCGTGTGTTTTTCGTTTTTTTTTCATTTATCTGAAAACACGAAACCGTACTTATATATGTTATTAGGCCAGTGAATTGAATTACGGTGCTTCGAGAGCATATTTTAATTCTTCTCTATACTGTCTGTTCAGTGACAGGGTAAGGTTAAAACATAGTTGTCACACGCAATGAAATTTCCTTGCGTGACCTCTTCGATTGCCATCATTGACTCTGGAAGTTTTTGGGTTGTAATAGTAGAAATGATGCGGTGTTCTTCCTCCGGAGGACGTCACTTGCCAGACTCGCCAGCACAGCGAGTCCTAACTATGCCCCCGGGGCAATCCATGCAGAGCAGCTGCATCTGACCTCTGATGACCTGATCCCGATCCTGGTGTGCCTGATTGTCAAGTGTAAGCTGCCACATCTCGAGAGCAACTTGTACTACATCCAGAACTTCAGCTGGCACCTCCCCGACAAGGACATGCTTGGGTAACGCCTCTTCCTTCTGGACCTCATAACCAGACAGTGTTTGTCGCAAGTAGGATCAAATTACTAATACTGTAATCGATTGCTTTTTGGAGTAATTTTTCTAATCGTTCGAATACATTTATTAGAAAGTAATTGCGAGAGTAATCAGACTACTTCTGGAAGCACTCAAAATTGCTCGTAACCGTTGCCATTTTTCCTCCCCTTCCCAATGGTGCTCTTTGTTTGTACAAGTTTCCTCCGAGAAATCCTCGAACCAAGTCTCGGACAGGAGGATGGCTTACCAAAATTGCTGGATTAAGAAGAGGTTATGTAGTTTGGTAATTCTGATACAATAACGGACAGTACAATATAGACCAGTTTTCAAACAGGCAGACAAATCTGTCGTTTTGAAAATCTGAAGTAATCGGAAAAGTAACGGTTACTTTCTGAAGTAACGACCAAGTACTTTTCTTCTCAAGTAATCAAGTAATCTAATTGAACACTTCTTAACCGAGAGTCATTGTAATTGTAATCAGTTACTTTTTGCAAAGTAACGTGTAAAGACACAGAACACGTGAGTGGCACAGTGTGACGAAACAAGTTGACCTCGTTTGTCAAGAAAGCAGGGGCATGCGACTGATGCACTTTTTAACTTGAAATTTAATTATTTATCTTGTCTTACTACCTTCAGGGCCAGAGATCCCCCGGAATGTTTTTTTGGGGAGAGCACAATTGTAGCCCAGTGAGGCTAACATTTGCAGTTTCGTTGAACATTGTACAGAGTGTTTTTCTTTTAGGCTACAGATCTGTTTTAAAAAAGCCGTGAAAGCAACACTAATGCAATCTGTGCAGGTGAGTTACACGGCCAGGGGGACATAATATAGGGGGCTAATTGTCACGGTAAGCTGAATAATTAACTAAAATTTGGTAATTAACTTTTCAATTAGCGAAAATGAACATTCTGGTTTCAATTAAAAACTTGCTAAGCGTCATTGAAAACCGCTCCTGCAACAGGCACAAGGCTGGTGGTTACAAAACAGCAGATGATGAAAAAACCGCCTGAGTCGGTATCGCACCAGTTGCCTCGTGCGTGCTACTAGTGATAACTTTAGCGACTCCGCCGTGCTTCTCACGTGCCCCAAGTCTTTCTAAAATTGATTGATTTAGTGGTTTTCTGTGACGCTCAGCAAGTTTCTAATTGGAACCATGTGTTTATTCTCGCAAATTAACAGTTAATTAACCGACTTTGGTTTGCGATCAAGATCCCCAGGTGGTCCAAATTAATCTCGGTCACTCCAGCTGGGGCGTACCTGATGCCCGTCGTTGGTTTGGCAGTAAAACCCCAAATTTTGATTTAGCAAGTTAATTATTGTGAGTTAATTAGCTAGCCTGTCTGATGATTGGCACGTCGATATTGGCCCCTGGCTTGTATAGCTCATCAGTGTAGTACAGTGCATTAGTGTAGCTTTCACGGTTTTAAAACAAATGTGTAAAGCCTAAAAAAAAAGCACCTTGTATAGCTGAATGCGGAGGTTGTAAACAGTTTTAGAGGGGTTTTGACGTTAAATCTTCCCCCTCGGTTTTGGGGAATATTGATGGATCACAAAACAGTCAGTCATTATCTATTGATTGTTTCGCATGACTGGGTGCGTCCAATGTCCAGATGTCAAGATCAGGCGGTTCGAATGTGTATCCGATGAGTGGATGTGCATCTCAGCACTATGCACTGCAATATCTAATCATACGGTGCTCTGATCTGTTGATCATTACTTTAATAAAAAAATGTAGGTTGTGAATTAAGCCTTATACATTTTTCGCAGCTACACATTGGTGACTTTCCAAGCAGCAAAGGAGTTCATCAAGTCGCAAGATACTTCATGCTTGAAGCCTTCCAGCACAAACATGAAAGGAGAGGTAAGACAAAGTTTTTACAGCTGACCTATTGAACAGTTGTGTGATGTAAAAGTTAACAGCCTGTGCCATAGGCAGTAATATATTTTCTTTTATTGGGGGTAAATGCCACTGTCCACAGCCAAGTGTAACATTCGCACAGCCGCAAGAGAAACAGATCTGCCAGGACTATAGAGCAAAACATAAATTTTAATTTATTGTCCTCTGTATTGTAACGATTAATGATAATATTTATTAAGATGGTGGTGATCCGATTTTCTTCGCTGTAAATGTGCACATTAAGGTCTTAGTTTCTGTGTAGTGAAGAGTGAGCAATAATACTGAACTTTTCAGCACATTCGGCTAGTAATTGAAAGTAAGTTATTTTATGCTCTCCAAGGTTTTTATTTTTACATGACATATGAGATCTCAATTACCCAGAACACACTTTGCGTCTTAAATTCCTTTCCGCCTGAGTCTGATCGAGAACTGGTTGGCTTGCCGTCGCTCACTCTCTCTTCTCCGTGATCACGTGCTGTCTTCTGCGGTTTAGATACAGCCGCCAACGATAATCAAAATCGTGGGTCATCAGAGTTACATATTGAATACTAAAAATAGACAAAAGATATGATACCCACTTTTTAGGCTCTGTAAAAAGCTGCAAACACGCCGATTGGAAACGCTCCAGGCAGGTCGTGTGACATCCGGTGACTCCCTTCTCTATATTTCTCTTCCTCCCCAATCTAATCTTGTTTTTTGGAGCAGTTGCGTTTTTTTTTTTTGCTTTTTTATTAAAAATATGTGTGATGCTGCAGCAAAGCATTGACATTGGGTGGTAGTCTGCTGACACGGGTTAATGTATCGCTGGGCAAAAAACAAAATATACATTTTTGGGGGGGTGCCAGTGTCCCCGAATACTATGCAAGCGAATACATGGCAACTCCGCGGATTGCGGCCAAAAAGGGTGATCACAGTGCCTCTGGCAAGCTCAGAAGTTTCCACTCAGCAAGACGGACTCTCCACAACGCATTGGTTTTGCCTATCTCCGTGTGGGGTGACCAACGAAAAAAATTGTCAGCTGGTATTCGCTGCTTTGAATGTTAAAAAATAGGTGCCACCCATGAATGAAGGACATTTTCATGCGGGAACAATGTTAGAGATTTCAGCTTGTAACTTTGGGGCTTCTTGAAGAACACACTCTGTCACAATATGTAAGCCAGACAAACACAAATGTACCTTCACACTGTTTTTCGAAAAAGGGCAATGTACAAATATTTCAGAACGTAGCATGCTTCAACTTTACTGTTCTTTTCAATCAATTCGTTTTGTTGTTGCAGTTCCCATTTCTCGTGAATGTCTTGCTTATAATTGCTTTGTCGATGATGAGCTTGGACTAATTCCCCTTAAGATGGTCTCCTGATGAAAAAGCCAAAGGCAATTTCGAACCACGTATCGTTACTGCGATGGTCAGTATATTCTGAAGTCATTGTGCACATGCAAATCTGACGCCGTTCCTGAAATTAATAAATGCGAGTTACAAAACAAGCAAACTCTCGCACGTGTAAAATAAGAAAACAGGAGAGCGTCATAATGCAAATAAAGGTGATTTCTGGCCGATTGTTAGTCCTGGGAAGACTGTCTTCGTCGTCTTCTACGATAAAGACTGGCACACATTGGACGGCCCTTCAACTCTTCCATTTTTCAAAGTCTACTTACTTTTCTATGTTTGAGGTGACGCTACGCCGTGTTTTTCCTCCCTCCTGCTTTTATTTTTTTGTGTTTTTTCTCTTTTTTTGTTTTGTTTATTTAGCATTTAATTTATTGCATATTTTGCTTTGCCTTGTCTCAGTTTAGCTTTTACTCTGGCCCTTTCGCTCGGTGATTTATTACGGCCGGGTTTGTCTGCTACGCTGTGCCGGGAGATCTTGAGGGCCGTTTGTTGTGTTCTTCACTGTCGTCTGCGACAACCTCCTATATTTGCCTTCGATTGAGTTTCTAGCTTGAAAACTTCATACGTGATTTTTGGTATTTATTAAATATATTAAAAAGTGCAAGCTCAGTATATATTTCTATTCGGATTTTATTTCTGTGCGCGGGCAAGTCTGTTATGGGTCATAGTTTGTTGATCAGCCGGCCGCCTTCGAAGCATACACCAGCACATACTTGGAGATGGCAGACATACCATGTGCTGTTTACCACTGCAAAAACAAGTTTTTGCGATGTGGTGAAAAAATCTTTTCTTCCATTTCCCGACGACTAAACAAACGTGGGTAATTACATTACTGCAGCATTTAAATTAAACTGGAAGAGCTATACAAGTTTGGCTTCAAAATTGCCACTGACGCCTCAACAGACGATTATGACAACTCCACGGAGAGCGCAAAGAACTTCATGGACAACAGACCAGATGCGCAACTGAACACCCAGTCCCATGTAGCCGGGTAAGCAGGAAGTCAGATCTGTCATCATGCTTGTCAAGTCCAATAGCAATTAGAAACACCGTGAACACCTCAAAGACATTCTGTTGAAGAACAAGAAAAATTTGCATGCTGAAAATGACACCACCTTTCGACTTAGCTTGTCACCTAGCCGGTAACATTAGCTATGCCTTCGACACACATTTCATGGATATATTGTATGAGACAAGAGCTTAGGGTCGCTGATCGACACTCAAAACAAAGGCACGGTGCGAAAGATTGCCTAGACACGTACAACAACAAGTACTGGAATGTACTTTGAATTGCTGTGTCAAGCAAGCAAACAAACGAAAGACCTGTCTAAGTCACTGGGAAAAGAAATGCGAATGCAAAACGGTCACACTGCTTGCACGTACAGTCTACGCTCATTACAATAGACCTAGTTACAACAGACAGTTGGATATAACATTCCGATTTGTGAAGTTCGGTTGGTTTTACTCTTACATACCATTGACTCAACTTCGTATCTGCATACAACATACTCCTTCTTACAACAGACCAAAACCTTGGTCAAAATCAAAGTATGTTATAACGAGCTGAGACTACCAGATTTCTGCGTGCAACTCTTATTTAGCAGGCAGTTTAAGCTGGACTATGTTTTTCCTTTTCCCTGTTTTGTTTTAGTTCTCACCAACGCGGCTAAAGCAAATAAACAAACGTAAACCAAGCAGCTAAAATAACTTTCAGCCTTTCCATTCTGGTGAAGAAAGAAGACCAGCGAAGCTGTACTATGGCCAGACGACCTCAAGGACGACTTCTTGGATGACCTCAGGACGATGCCTAAGGACGACATCTAGGACGACTTCAAGGACGATGTCTAGGATGACCTCAAGGATGACTTCTAGAAACGACCTCGAGGACGACGCCTAGAGGACGACCTCAGGGACGACATCGAGACGACCTCAAGGACGACGCCTAGGACGACCTCAGGGCACGACGTCTAGGATGACCTCAAGGACGACTTCTAGGACGATTTCGAAGACAACGTCTAGGATGACCTCAATGACGACTTCTGGGACGACGTCTAGGACGACCTCAAGAATGACTTCTAGGACGACTTCGAGGACAACCTCTTGGACGACATCAAGGACGACATCTAGGACGACCTCAAGGACAACTTCTAGGACGACCTCAAGGACGACTTCTAAGACGACCTCGAGGATAATTTCTCGGACAACCTTAAGGATGATGTTTAGGACGACCTCAAGGACGACATCTAGTACGACGCCTGGAGAAATTCAGCCTTTTCACTCTGGTGAAAACCAGAGCGGAAAGGCTGGAAAGATTGTCACCATCTATGAGCAAGGCTGGCAAGCCGATTGTCTGGTTGCAGCCGTCGCTCATAGATGGCGGTAGCTGTCCAGAGTTTTGTGTCGACATTTCTTTGCAGGGGACACGATCCTGGGGAAACTAACCCTTAACAGCTCCTCTGTAAAAAAAAAGTGAAGCTTTTTTTTTTTTATTAGCTTTGTTGTGTTGCTTTTGCTTTGTTTGTTGTGGACTCAACACCTACAGCAACCACCACTTGCGCGACGATCATCGTCGTTGAAGGAGTTTTTTTGCTGGGCGATTTGTATCTCTTGTATCGTCTGCTGATTTCTTTGTTTTGTTCTCCGTTGTTCGCCACAGTTTCCCCATTTCTTTTATTTTCATCTGGGTTGAGACCCAATCTTTCCTGCAAAGTTCGGAAAGTGTTTGCACGCTAATTTTTCTCGTTACGTTTCGTTTTTGTATGCTGCAGCGGCTGGTGCGCTTGCTCGGGTAATCTTACCTAACGATGTTGTTTGCGCACCTTTTAATGATCACCTATTCATGTAAGAAATCGTGACATCTCAGTTTGTAATGGATCAACAGTAACCTCTTACGACGTAGTTCGAGGTAGCTAAACACCTTTTGTCCCCTTCCAAGACGCGCTTCAAACGCGTGTGATCCCCTTGAGTAGCGTTTGAGACCGCTAAATAAACTGCTCTATCTTTGTTTATGCGCGTGTCGTTATTTGATTGTCGTTGCAGTTGCAATCAGTGGACTCCGCTTTGCGAGCGGACTGACCGCAATGAATTGTTTCAGCTGTTGGGGTGACGAAACGGGCCTCGCAAAGCTCAAGGACATCGCGGAGCCTATACTTTTCCATCGCATCGTCTGCTTCCAGTAAACTCTGAGTCCGCTAGAGGCGCCACTGTCAGCGTTTGCCGCCTCTCCCATGGGTTTTCGGAGGAGTTTCCAGTATTGGCGAAGCTATATGGTATTTGGTGTCCCTTTAAGGGGCAAGTCCGGTCAATGTCTTTGAATCTGGGATTATGACTGTTTTCATCTAAAACAGTGTCCCTGAATTGCAAGGTATAATTTTTTTTCTCGATATTGTGTGTAGTTTTATAAATATTGCAACGCAGTTTGGTTCCGTGCATGTATGGCAAAACTGAAACTATCTGCTGAAGGATAGCAACACTAATCATCAGCCGTACGGCCGCGACGTGATGTCACAAGGGTGCTGCGGCACGCGGCACAACCAATCAACCGCAGCTCCACTGCAACGTGACGTCATGAGGGTGCTGCACCAGTGTTGCCTCGACTAAAAGCTAACCCGCTTGCCGCCCGCTAATGAGCCGACGGGCCGCATCTTTAAAATCAGTTTCAGTGGAGTATGCAACCTCATTTTGACATAATATTTTCGGCCGTGATCATATTTCATGCCACTATAGTGATACCAGTCATTTATTTTGGTTTTGTTAAGTGCTGAACATGCCGAGAGAGCCCCTACTCTAAATTTAGTGATCATCTTGAACAGCTGGGCGACGCAGGCTTGTTACGTCCAAATTGAAAGTGCAAAAGGGACACATGATAAGGTGGGCTTTCTCTGCTTTGCCCCAGTGCACTCGAGGCAGCAGCTGACGAGATCGTCTCATTTAGCTAGGTAGGAAGTCTGGGGTGGGCCGTTGATGTGTTCTTTGATTAGTTTTGAAACGTTTTGGGCACTTATTGTGACCAAATGGTAGCAATGGACGAGGAAGCATGCGTAGCATGATCAGATGTGCTGACCCCTTTCCACCCTGCTGCAGATCACACCCTTGGAGCTGATGCAAATGACGGCCCAGCTGGACCTCTGCGAAAAGCCGAAGCAATCGGATGCACCCGAAAACCCTCAGGGTGGCGCAGGCACCTCTGCGGTGAGGTCGAGGTCCATCGATCGGCAGCTGGAGCAGGTGACCAAGCTGATCGGAGTCTGCCACCACTGAGCTCCAAACCAGAGAAGTCCAAGGCAAGTCCGACAAGCAGTCGCGCGCGTCTTGTCCAATTGCCATATTTTCTGGGGTATAGTCCACACCTGGGTGTGTGGAACGCAGGATCAAATTGCGGTTTAAAGGAAGATTTTTCTAAATAAATATAGTCTGCACCTGGAGCCTTGTCTGCCTGTAAAATTAAACACAGCACACCTTTACAAATGCCTGCTTTATTAGCTTGCAAAGAAGATTGTATCATACAAAAATTAACGTTAACATACTCTGTCATTCACAAAAATCCGTCATTCCTCATCATAATGAATTACTTGAGAAAACAAAGCCTTCTATAGTCAGCACCTGTTACACCACCTGAAGTTTTAACTTTTAAACATGTACAGTTTGCAGACTATAGTCCAAAAAATATGCCACTCTATTGTAAAATTATTTCTAAATCTGTGCTGTTAGATGCTTGTATGAATGGACTGCACGAGAAGTCAGCCTGGCTTGGACTTGTTTGTTGCCAGACCCTTTGTCCCTTCCTTGGTTGCCTAGACCCTTTGTCCCTTTGGTGCAATGTTGGAGTTTTGCGGCACTGTGGGGCGGCGAACAGGTTCAGTCCATCCTCGGTGGTGTCTGTTCGTCGTCTCGCTCGTGTGGATATGCCTGGGAAACGGAGGAACCGATACATGTCGTCACGTGATCAATCCGTCTGTGGATCAGTCCGTCGTGTGAATCGGCCGCTAGCAACACATCGCGGCGGCGAAAGAACAGATGGAGCAATTACGTCCAAGTCAGTGTAGTCCGAAATCACAATCCACCGAGACGAGATCGAGATGAGAGGCGTAAGTCTAGGCACAATCAACAAATGAACAAAGCAAAATGGTAAAAACAATGATAATAATGACGTGCATCTAGAGAAAAAAAGCCACACATGCCGTCACCTAGAAGTAGACTCTAGCATTACTTAAAGGGGTCCTGCAACAGCGTTTTGACTGATTTTAATTTGCACCGAACCTAAGCGTACCGAACGTAGTAACTCAATGAAACCTTTCTTTTCGCAAAATTCGCTTTATTTTAAAAGTTATAGGAAAATTAGAATTACCAAAACAAGCAAAAAATAACCACTTTCATGACGTCGTAGATCCTGGCTTGAGTGGCCGTGAACTAGAGGAGGTATAGTGAGCTCATCGAGCGCTCACGGCTGCCGCACTTCATGTCGACGGCTCGAGAGGGCGCCACTCAAACCGTGTGTTGGATAGGCTGTATGAAGCGGGCGTGCCAGGGCGACTCGCATTGCATTTGCTGCGCGATTAAGGACTATTTCGGCATAACACTTCATTGGCCACAAACGACAGCAAACACGGGTAAAGACCAGTACAGGACAGGAGCCACTTCGGCTGCCATACCGCCAAATGGCCTTTTGTACGCTCCGGGACCTTTCTACGCCGCCGTTCATCGGGCGCCTCATCCCACTAGCCCTTTCTAATATGCGCCGCTTTTTCCGCTGCTTGGTGGCGGGTATGTCGACGGGTCATTTCTTGTTTCCGTACTTTATAAACTGCATTTTTAACGCGAATAGCATTCTTTGGCTACTTCACGCACTTTTCGTCTATGTATCTATCTATCTGGCTATCTAACCTCTTACGCCGCGGGTCGATAAATAAATAAAAAAGACCGGCGCCGGCTGGGATTCGAACCGTTGACCCTTTGATCAGCAGGCAGACGCGCTTAACCACAGAGCTATGAAGGCAGTCATTCAACGCACTTAAACGGTTGTTTATATCTTACCATAGACGCGCTTGACAGCGCTGTCACAGGCTAGGCGCGCGCATGCACGAGGGCTCATTCCGCTCGTGAGGCTGAGCACGGCCGCTAGCTCACCCTCTCCCGCGCTCGGGAGAGGGTGATGTAGCGGCCGTGCTCAGCCTCACGAGAGCGGAATGAGCCCTCGTGCATGGAACGCGCGCGCACCGGTAGCTGTGACAGCGCTGTAAAGCGCGTCCTATGGTAAAGATATAAACAACCGTTTAGAGTACCGTTGGTTGAGACTAGCTGAGACGCCAGAAAGTCTGGTCGGTACCATTTTGAGTGTTTGTGCGTATGGCGCGTGCTTTGCTCGCCTTCCTAAGTGACACAAACGCACGTGCTGGGCTGCGGAGATCGTGCGCAGGGCTGTGAAAGTGTCAACAAATTTAGAATCGCCTCAAGAGTGGGCTGGCGTATCTAGAGTGTGCCGGCCACCTGACGAACGCGCATAACTCCGCACCGTTTGATGCTATTCGCATTAACGTAGATAATCATTCCCAAAGGATGGGTTCTGCTGATTTTTCTTTTCTGATCTAAAATACTGGAACAAAACTACTTTCATACATATTTGAAACGGTTCGCGACACTTATATTTTGTATCTCGACTAAAAAGAAGCTTTTAGCGGCTCTGACCAGTAGTAAGCCCAGGACCTAAGACGTCACATTTTGCGCGTTTCCGTACCGCGGGTCGCTCTCGTCGGTGGAGGAGGTTTCCGCGTCGTCCGGTTAAAATATGACGCACTGATATTTAGTGACTCTCTCCGTGCCCGCTGGCTTGCCCGAACCCCAAGGGACGTGGAAACCGCAAAAAGGTAGACGCTTAAATATGATTGCAGGACCCCTTTAAGTAGCACTGCCAAACCAAGCCAATTCATGTGTAGCCAAGATAGAATCCGAATTTATATATGGCCGAATTTATAATAATGATGAAGACGCGATGTCGGCGTCTGTCCAGGCCGCTGGTCCCAAGTCGTCTTGTCTCCCTGTGTCGTCCGTCGTCCCGGTCTGCCTTCTTTTTGTACCCTTGTGCCGAGGGTTACCGCGCGGTGGCATGAGGTGGTGCAATCGCGAGGCAACATGGCAGCCAGACAGAGAGTAGTGTAAGCTGTGCAATGGTGAGACTGCTAGGATATTATCCAACGTTATGCAGTGGATATTGTGCTGGAACCGATATAAGCGTGTGGCAAGGTCTGCCCACGACGCTGCACCTGAGCTGGGCAGCATAACGCGAAGCTTCCTGAGGCGATAGAGCTGAGAAGTCGAGCGGAGAAATGTTCTCCCAGAAATGTTCTCCGGGAGCGCTCGATGTTGGTTTGTGCGTGACCTCAAATGTTTTATGTTAAAACAGAAAGGCCAGAGTAGTAGAAGTAGAGAGGACAAGTGCTAGCTGACATGTGCAAAACACAGACTTTGGTCTTTGTGTATTGCATACTATGAGTTATTTTCTTCAGTCATGAACCATTTTGCCCACATCGCCACTTTAATACATTTCAGACCTGCAAGAGTTGTTTAAGAATGGAGAAGAAAGCAGCAACAAAGGTGCAGTTGGGTAAGTACTGTCAGTTTAAAACATTTCAGGTTTATGGTGATTTCAATGCCTACAAGTGCTTCTGAATTGCTTTACAAAGTCTCTTATGTAGACAAGCAAATGTCTCCTATATCAATATACAGGAAATATATATACAAAGCAAAATGAAGCAAAAATTGGCAAGGCAAGTGGAATGACAAAGATGGCCCCTCTAACAGGGCACACCTTATGGTATTTTGATATTAACCTTAAGGAACGCTTATTGCCTCCCCTCATCGCATCTTTCCCAGACATGACTCATCCTCACAAAATTTGTTTATCAAATTGTCGTACTAATCAATTCCGAAACTCGCCATTACAGCTCGCAATTACAGAATGGAACTCATTGCCCCACCACGTTGTAAATATAACTGATAAAAATGAATTCAAATCTACATGTGAACGTTTGTTCCACTTTTCCCAGGAATGAGTTATAGGATGGTGTCCTTTTTGTTTTTCATGTGCGAAGATAGTTTAATTTCTTTTTCCTGTAGCCTGGTTGGCATGATGCTCCCTGTTTGTGTACAAGTGTTCTTCTTCTGAGTGGGTATATTATGTTATTTTTGTTTGTGTACGAGTGTTCTTTTTCTTGAGTTTGTATATTTGCACTGTTTCTTGTCTTTAGGCAAATATGTACGAAATTTATTGTTGTAGTATTTTTGTCAAAAACGTGTACTCCCCCTCATACAATGCCCGAAAGGGCGCTTTGAGGTATATTAAATAAATAAATTTATTTATTCATTTATTTGATTCCTACATTACCCAGTGGGCATTACTGTAGGGAGAGTGTAAGAAAACGTGCTTGTTTTATACATGTATATATTAAGCATGTACAAGCCTAATACTTGCCAAATAGACTAACCTCCTGTTATATGGTTCCCCATTCTTCCTAGTTTTAAATGAAGCAGTTGCTAGCTCAATGGTTCTCAGATAGAAGACCACGGAACTTTTTTTGATCTGCAACAATATTTAGGTCCTGCACACTGCCTTATTGACAGTCGAGTATGCCTTCCCACAGTGCTGCTATACTACGCAGAAAAGCGAAGCAATGTTCGGAAATGTTCTACCGCTACGTATACACTTTCAGTAGAATTGTGCAAATATTTGGACAACCAGCACCGGCGAAGCTCGCTTACGTGAGTGTTGGTTCTCTGCATTGCACCGGTGTTCGGCAAGAAGCACGCTCAATGGGGCGAACCTGCCACAATCAACGCTTAGCAAAATACAGATATTGCAGCCGCGTGCTTAGGAGAAAAGCACTTTTTCAAAACGGGATAGTGCACGCGTGCGCCATCTCGTGTGATATTTGCATATAGGAAGAATGCGGAATGCAAGTTCGTCTGCTTCTTGCACTGGGGTTGCGATGATGTCAGAACGCCGAGCTCTTATGGGCTGATCGAAAAAAATAGTGGGTAGACCTGAAGGCATCTAGCATTGAGGTCTGCCCATTGCCCTTCCAATCCAAGTCAATCAGAACTCGACTTCATTCTGATGTCGCCGCAACCCCTGTGCAACAAGCAGGCGACTTGCTCTTTGCATATTCATAAATCCCCTCGATATATCTGGCCATCCCTAAAGGATTAATTTTATGTCAAATGTGTTGTTTACTTGCCATCCCAATGTATAGGCACTGAACTTTCTGAGGTCACAGCTAATAAATAGATTTAGATTAAAATTAGCTTAGAAAATGGACAAGGGTAAGCTTGGGAACAACCTTCACGAATTCATCTGGGCTTTTGTACAGGGGTGGTGCGGTAAAGAAACTTTTCAATATTTAGATTAGAAAAAATAATTACTGAAGGACGCTGAAGCTTCACCTTAAAGGGGTCCTGCAACAGCGTTTTGACTGATTTTTAATTTGCACCGAACCTAAGCGCACTGAACGTAGTAACTTAATGAAACTTTTCTTTTCGCAAAATTCGCTTTATTTTAAAAGTTATAGGAAAATTAGAATTACAAAAACAAGCAAAAAATAACCGCTTTCATGACGTCGTAGGTCCTGGCTTGAGTGGCCGTGAACTAGAGGAGGTATAGTGAGCTCATCGAGCGCTCACGGCTGCCGCACTTCGTGTCGACGGCTCGAGAGGGCGCCACTAAACCGTGTGTTGGATAGGCTGTATGAAGCGGGCGGCCAGGGCGACTCGCATTGCATTTGCTGCGCGATTAAAGACTATTTCGGCATAACACTTCATTGGCCACAAACGACAGCAAACACGGGGTAAAGACCAGTACAGGACGGGAGCCACTTCGCGCTGCCATACCGCCAAATGGCCTTTGTACGCTCCGGGACCTTTCTACGCTCGCCGTTCATCGGCGCCCTCATCCCACTAGCCCTTTCTAATATGCGCCGCTTTTTCCGCTGCTTGGTGGCGGGTATGTCGACGGGTCATTTCTTGTTTCCGTACTTTATAAACTGCATTTGTTTCTTTTCTGATATAAAATACTGAACAAAAACTACTTTCATACATATTTGAAACGGTTCGCGACACTTATATTTTGTATCTCGACTAAAAAAAAAGCTTTTAGCGGCTCTGACCAGTAGTAAGCCCAGGACCTAAGACGTCACATTTTGCGCGCTTTCGGTACCGCGGGTCGCTCTCGTCGGTGGAGGAGGTTTCCGCGTCGTCCGGTTAAAATATGACGCACTGATATTTAGTGACTCTCTCCGTGCCCGCTGGCTTGCCCGAACCCCAAGGGACGTGGAAACCGCAAAAAAGGTAGACGCTTAAATATGATTGCAGGGCCCCTTTAAGACTGGAATGCAATAGCTAAATTTAAGTCCTCGCTCATTTCCAAGGCGTCCAAGCATGTCTGTTTGGTCTTGTGGGTAGCATGTCTGGCTTGCAACCGAAGGGTCGTGGGTTTGAATCCTGCCTCAGCCTAAAAACTTCAGATTTTTTCTTTAAAGGTCGACCAACAAGCAGAAAGGAGGAAGCTTACTCTCCACTCTTCTCAATTTTCTCCTTGCCGTTTCTTCCAAAACAGAAAAGAAGCAAAGGACCCCTCCTTTTTACATTGCCAATTAGGCTTTAAAAAAGTTATTCTAGCGGCCAGTTAGTAATCACACAAAGAAATGCAGAAGCCGCACCTTCTTTCTTCCCCACTTGCCCCTCCTTGACGCTACCCTTCACTTTGGCCCTCAGACTTGAAGTATCAACAGTGCCCTGGATGCTACGTGCTCGTAGGACCAGTCATATGCCTATCTTTCCCATCATGGTTACGTTCCGCCGCGGGGCGTAGACAAACCTCCGAACCCTCGTACACGTAGGCGGGTCTGGAGGTTCGGAGAAATGTCCAATTGCGAAAAAATCTAACTGCCCCCTTTAGGGTGTCGGTCGGTTCAGTTGGTGTTCTGTATGTATTTTGCCCGCCTGCTTTAGCGATTGGGTGAACTTCTATGCTTTATTCAATCACTCTAGCCTAGCCGAAATCCGGGCCGGACGGCCCGGATGCACCCCGGGTGTGGCAGAGGAACTGAAGACTGAAGAACTACTTTGTGCCGCGTATGAACAATGCGCAAAACTTGCTTTTTTCTTGAGGTGAAAACAAGCATAAAAACTCAATGCCACAAGCTCTATAAAAAAAAATATTATTGATTATTAAGTTGACAGTGCTGTGGGAGTTACAAGCTTGCCGGACCAGTGAACCGCCTCCCTTTTATCACCTGACCCCGCTCCCTGCACGTGTGTATGGGACGGAAGGCTAATCACGTGATTAAAGATAGAGATAGGACTGGTCCGCCGAACACGCAGCTTCCACCCTACTGTCAGCTTAGGAACGAATTGAGTGCGTGGTTTTTCGTGAAAAGAAACTTGTGAGCCCGTCGCAGGATAACCCGAAGAGTGATTCACTGAATCTGAGTCAAACGATAGCAACAGCCTCTTTCGGTGCTCATATCCTGCCAGTGTGACTAATCCCTTTTGTTCAGGTTTGGGAGTTATAAGCTGCTTCGACACTTAGCACGTAAGAAGGGCGTAAAGAAGTGAGAAGAAAATTGGTGGCGGTGGGGGAAACGAAGGAAAGGAGAGAAATCTTTTGCCAGGAAGAATTTATTTTTGCGTGTCAGGCTTTAAGGCACATGAATTGCTTCATGAATGTGAAATCATTTGAGACATGCGGCGACCTTTAATTCGCATTACATGTCATGTTTTATTCACTTCCACTCCACAGGTGACGTCATGTTTCATGTGAGCGTTGTATGAGATACGCGCAGGTCATGTGGCTTTGACCTCATGACCTTACTCGACCAACCAGGATTTTCCGTCTGCCACCGCCACAGACTCCAACTTGGCTTTTTTGCGACATGAGCTCCTTAAAACTATCGCTTTTATATTTTGTCAAAACCGCTATTTGCGCATGCCTACCATTCAGGGATTTGTGTATTAGCTCCGCCAACTCTTAAGACATACTTTTACAACAGATATATGAAGTAGTTGTGTCACCACCATTTTAAATGCAATAATATCTCATGACCAAGAAGACGTACGCAAGTTTCTTAAACTGCAGACTTTCTGTGTTTATTAAAGAAAAATATTTTGTTATTTCATTCTCTAGTTACTAATACAATCCCTTTGTTCAATTTGCAGGAGTTCTTTTGTTGGCCTGCAGGATTCGCTCGGGAGTCACCTATGGAAAGCTGTAATCATCTGGAGCAGAATCACCTTCGTGTTTGTGAATGCCATTTTAGTTTCATCTTTGAAACATAACGAATCCAACGGACACCCGCTTCTAGTTGTGCCCAGATTTGGTTTTGTGATTTAATGATTTTACGTTGTAACCTCGATTGTTTTTATGGTGGAATCTCCTAAATGAAACTTGCATAATGGGGAAGGGGGCGTGCATGGCAAACTAGAAACTTTTTCCTGCTCGTTCAGGGTACCACCGCAAGATAATCCACTGTATTTGTAGGGCAACTGAGAGTTGTAGCCTTGTGTTGAGTTGACC
>JAZHYW010057193.1:0-27205 GCA_037355805.1 Ixodes ricinus | reverse complement strand
CGAAGTTACAGCTCTGGGAGTGCCAAATGAGGCTGCTCAAACTGGACCATTTTCCGACGCTCCAGTCACTATGGCACACGAGCCAAGAATCGTGCGACATCTTTTTGGACCTCCTGCGTGATCCCCAACAAGAATTCCAAGAACGGTTCCAGGACATGAGCAACCTGCCAAGAGAATTTAAACTTTTTTTGCCCTTCTCAGTACGAGTGTACGACATTGCACCTGAACTACAGATGGAACTGCTTGAACTGCAAGCGAACACTGTACTCAAGCAGAAGTTTGAGGACGTTGGAGTCCCGAAGTTCTACAAGTTCCTCGACGAGGCAAACTTCCCCTCGCTGTGCCAGCAAGCAATAAAAATAATCGCCATGTTCGGGAGCACGTACTTGTGTGAGTAACTGTTTTCTTTGCTAAAGGTGAACAAGTCGACACTTCGGTCAAGGATGACCGACGAACACCTGCGATCGATCATGAAGATCGTCTCCGCACAAGGGTTGAAGGCGGATATTGATTTTCTCATTGTTGCTAAGCGTTGTCAGGTGTCAAGCCAGCGTTCATAGAATTTTAGCTCCCATATTTGTGGTTCACATGAATAAATATATCTTGGCTTTCATAGATTGTTTTGGACATTATCTTTGTAATACTGCGAATTGCAACATAATTTACGCAGGTAAAGTTTGCGGCAATGAGTTGTAGCATGGTTGGTGCAGATTTCGATTGTTGTCAAAAGCGGTGATGGTATCAGAAACCGGACGTCACACACTTCTGAGTGGCGACAATTGCAAATCCCCCCCCTCTCCCCCGCTCCCGACGTGCCGGCCCTTTGCAAACTAAGGATTTCTGGATGCGGCCCGGCTCCTAACGTGAGTTTGAGACCCCTGGTGTAGTGTATCGTTAAATGTTTATTTCTCGGTATTCACCGTCTTTGGCAGGAGTTGATAGCTTGAGGGTGTCGCAGTATTGCATGCCCCAGTGAACTTCCAATGGCGTGTATATTTGCAGTTTAGCAATGTGCAGCAATTAGGAAAGACAATATTTGTTCAATTAATTCATAATTAAATGTTTGTGAGGACCTGCATGCATGTAAGGTTTATATTCAGCAAAAGAATTTGAACCAAAATTAGAAAAAAAAGTCATAAGCATTGTATTCACCGGTGCATGTTTACAAGCGCACACCAGTGGCTACTATACTTGAGCACAATTTTTCGAGACATTTTTGATAAGAGCAGGAGCATCTGTGTCCAGCTTTAATTTGTGCACATGCTCCTACACCTTTGACTGCATAGCCAGAAAAGGTCGTTCCTGAGAATGATGATTAATAACTGTGTTCTGTGTATGATCATACAGCTGGAAGTTAGTCCGCCTCAATCGGCGTCTGGCGTCATGTCTGTAGATGAGAAATTTAGCCAGTGCATTACAGCCGCTAGCTTGGGGTCTTTAGCGTGCATCATGCAGTAGGGACACACGGCAGCACGCCGGTACGATGCTCATGAAGATCGAAACGGGCAGGGGTGGGGATTGAACTTAGGATTCCTTCGTTCTGCAGCACGAGCTTTCGCTCCATACGCTCAGAGACACACTTGGCCACCAATCCCCTCTCCCCTCTAGTATAAGTGTTTCCACTGTTCGCATACTTTCTAAATTTACCTGTTGTTATGCGTCCTTCCTCGAAATAGTTTTCTTTTAAAAGCCTCAACGTCTTGTTATTAAGAAAGCTCCTAAAAAAAAAAAAAAAAAAATTGCCATATTATTAATATTGACTCTTATCTGAAGTAAAAGCAGGAGCTTTCTTTTGGAAAGCCTCGTTGACGGCAGAGAACAAAAAGTGTGTGTTTGGTTGGCACTGCTCCCATCTTCAGTAGTAATTACTCCTTATGAAACATTAGATAAAACTCTGGAGTGGCAATTTAGTGGTTGTAGAGCCACCACGTAAAGGGAAACATTTTGAACTAGCCACAAAAATGAGTGCACGTTTGATGGTTGTTTTTTTGTCTGAAAAAAATGATCATACAGTAGAATAAATACGTGCCGATGCTCTTGGACAGAGTCATTTAGTTGCCAACTTGCGAACCTTATGACTGTTTGATACTACTCATCCTAAGTCCCGAGCCAACATGCACTTATCTCTTAATTTGCCGCTTTGTGCAGACACGGCCGCTGACAAGGACGCAAAACGCGAAAACCGTCGTGCCAAACCGGAGCTGGTGCTGTACCGGCCCGGCATGGGGCTGCTTCAGAAGAACCAGGTGGGCCGGCCGGACACTCCCTCCAAGCCCGGAACGCCCGGTGACGGATTTCAGTGCACCACGGAAGAAAGTATGTGCCAGCAGCCGTCGCCCTCCGTCCGCGACCTCTCTCGGGGCAGCCGCTGCAAGCGTCCTGACCAGCCCATGTACGTACCTAAGCACGTGAAGACCCCACCGACAGACAGATGCCAGACGGAAGTGACAGACGACACGTCAGAACCTAAGAGCTCAAGCACAGCGAAGTCGCCCTACCTCGATGGCCCTCCCCACGAGGAGCGGCCGGCGGCGGAAGATGCGGCGGAGCGGCCGAACCGTAATGGCCCCGGAAAACCGCGGCGGTTCGTCGGGGCCCAGCAAGCGGATGGCGATCCCCCAGAGAACTCTGCCTCGAGCGTGTCGAGGTCGCCGAGGCCCGTTGAGACCGGCTTGGCAAAGCCAAAGCAGAACGTCCTTCCCGTCGAGCCTGGGGGTCAGCAGGGGACTGGGTTCGCAGCAACGCAACGACTCCAAGAGAGGGAGAACAGAAGCCGATAGGTCGTCGGCAAACAACGGGAGGCGGAGCGGAGGGGACAGGGGTTCCGGGAGGCGGAGCGGAGGCGACCACCGGCCCAACGGGGTCGCTGCAGATCTGGGCGGTAGGAAGAGCTGGAGCGGCAGGGGCGACAAGGGTGGCCCGGAGCGGCCGCCCCACGATGCGTTCCCTGAGACAGGACGGCCGACCCACCGGACGGGCCGCGTCTCCTCGGCGCAGGAAGAGTGGCTCTGAGGACGAGGCAGAAGACGACAGCAGGCGGAGGTCGTCCAAGAGGAAGTCGAAAAAGAAAAAGGGAGGCCCAGAGAGGATCGGCTGAGGCGGCAGTCCGGACCGGCTCCGCAAGACCCGGCTCCGCACAACCCGGTCGTGCCGTCTGGGAGCGGCAGCGTCCCTGAAGAAGAGGACTGGGACGGAGACCTGATGGTGGTGGAGCCTTCCGGGAGGACCTTCAGCCAGGAGGACCTGAGCCGGACGGCCGACAGGGACAAGGCATCCCCGGTGGCAGCCCATCCGCACCGGCGGTCGCTGGGACACCGAAACAGAGACTCCTTCTCGGAAGAAGAGAAGGACGCGGGGGTCCCACACGTCCCGGCGTACGTGGTGCCCGTCATCAAGGACTGGAGCGTGGCAGTGGTGGAAGAGGAGGAGCGGCGCCTGTCAGCGGAGCGGGAGAGCTCCGACAACTCCAAAAGTGCCAAGGAGTCCTCCAACCGCCGTTCGTCGGCGCGGCTGGAGGTAAGGCGCAAGAACCGGAGGAATGACAGCTTCAAGGAGGTGTCTCCGCCGCCCAAGGCTCCCCAGGAGTCCCAGGTTCCACCCCGGTTCCAGAAGCGGAGCCCCCTTTCCGGCAGTGCGCCAGAGCCTGGTGTCAAAGGTGGCCTCATTCGGATCCCCTGTGACGTGACGCTGACACCGAAGCAGGCTTGTTTGGTAAGTGTCGCAGTTCCCTACTTCGAATAGCATGTTGTTGTGGTAATTTCCTTATTGTTTCATTTATTGTTAAAGCGGAGCTTGGTTATCTACTAGTTGTTTGTGGCTACCTCCAAAGTAATAGCATTGTTGAGTAATTATAAAGACGCTCCATTTTTAATTTGTCTCTCTTTTATCAGCAGGCTTTAGCGCTTCAAGTGTCCATGGTGTTTGCATTGTTCTTGTTCCTACTATGAAATAATGATCTGCGGATGAAACAAAAACAGAATTGATGCAGCTTTGAGCACCAATGTCAGATTAAGTATTGTGCGCACAAAACAGACTGAACACAAGAATACTTCTCCTAGACCCGCAGTCTAAATGGAAGCCTCATTGTTTTGGTAAACCTTACGGTAAACCAAGTACTTTCAGGGGCTTGAGGGTACACATAGCTTTGCTGGAAGTATGGGAATTAAAGCTCAGTAAGACGTGACTTTTCAAAGTTAACACTTATCCGCTGTGCTGATGTTCCGAAACATTGGGGCTGCCAACATATCCTGCAGCATCCCCAAGGAGTGAGATAATATGTTGGTTCAGTCTATGACTGATTGCAAATGATTTTTAATGGTACTAGACTGAGCGTGGTTTGAATTCTGATTACAAATTAAATAGCACTAAAGCAGCGTATGTTTTGCATTCACAATTTGAGCACGTCTTAATAGCTAACTTACACTCAACAGTTTTCTGCTAAACTGCAAATCCTTCCGCACTGTCCTTCTCTCCGTTCCCCCTCGCGCTCTTTCCTCCTTACCGAAAAAGTGAGGGTCCAGCGCTACTACCCAAAGAGAGGACACGGGCTTTCCCGCTTTTGGGGAAGGAACAAAGACAGCAAAGGGCGGTTTCTTCCTTTCTGCCCCTCTCTGCTCACAGATAATTTAAGAAGCCTAGGATAGTGAGGATTTGATGGAACAGATGACCGGCCCAGCAAACTTCTTCCACGTGCCATTGTTGTGCTGCCTTTAGCTGTGCACAAACTCGCGTGTCGGGAGCCCCAGAAAACGTGCCCCAGCATTCCATCCGTATTGGTAGGCAACACCTACAGTATTATATATCTAAGGAAAGTTGCACATTTGAAAATGCAAGCACCGCGTTTGGTGCCGACGTGATGTCGCGACGTGAGGTTGCCTAATCAAAACCGAAACGTAGTGGCCAACCGGTACCTGAGGTGCTTTGCGTGGCATGTGGCTGCCCCTCACTCCGCTCATGGAAGAGCTTTCATCTACGCTTCCGTCTACGTAACAGATTGCTTCTCTCTCCCGTCACCCACCAGACTGCGCCCAAAGGTCCGTTAGAGGACTGCGGCGCGGAGCGCGAGCCAGTCCCCTGCAACCTAAGCCAGGACAAGCCGCTGATTGCGGTGAAGCCACAGCCCCACGTGGCCCTGGAGGCGACCCCCAGCAGGGCCGCCGTGCCCGCGATGCCGGGCTTCGGGGTTCCCTATGGCGTGTCGCCCCCGATATTGTCCCCCCGTACCCGGGACTGCCCCTGGGCCAGTACCCGTGCCACTTGCCGGCCCACGGACCGTCCCCCGTCTTCCACGGCGACCAGATCTTGCCCCTGGACGCCTACGGGCGCAGGTGGGTGCCATTGACGCGCTGGAAGAGACGCGGCAGAGTAGTTAACCGGGCCACTGGTTCGTCACGAATCGCAAAGAAGGCGGCAAAAGACACTGGGACTTCGGCGTGTTTTCGGCGGAGTGCGACAGTTCCGGCTTCTAACACGGATGCCGCGTTGCGAGCTGGTCTCCAAGGTCCAAGCTATCTTTGTTGATTCACGACTGAGAAACCGGCACAGGCATGTCACAGATTACTTCCCTTTGTGATCGGTGAAAATAAATGTCCTGAACTCGTCATTCATGTGTAAGCTCAGTGCACATGCGCCGCCCAACGCAGCGCTTCACGTAAGTACTCCAATTTAATGAGCTTTCGCTAATTCGAACTTCGTTAACTTCGAACAAACTTTCGGTCCCCTCGGAGTTCGGATTGACGAGATCCGAACTGTATGTTCTCGTCCTTTCGCTCCGGAGGCCTTCGAGATTCGCAACCGGGTGCACCGAACGTCCGCGACTAAGACACGGGGGCAATCCCGACGCTTTTCCCACCGAGCGCGCCGGCGGCTCTGGAGGCTCAGGCGGCTGCGCTCGTCTTCTTTGCTGGCAGCCGTCCTCCGCGGCGTATCTTCGTATGGCCGAAGACCCAGTTCGCTGCAGCGGCCAAGAAGCTGATGCTTCAATTCACAGGTCCATTTTGGCGCAGTCCACACAGAACCGATGTTACTAGTTGCGCAGAACACAGAAGTTACAATAGACTGGTGTACGCACAGAAAATGCACCGGGAGTCGAGACGCTGCGTACGTCGTTCAACTCCCCAGCCAAATCAATCCAAGAGCGAGGGGCGGGGCGTACTTCTCCTCCACGCGGGTTGGAAAGAGCAGGCGTTTCAAAATGAAGGGAAATTGTGACTCCGACTAAATTACGTCCTGCGTGCGTAAATATTGGTAAAAAAGCTTTTTTTTTTCGCTGAAAATTTGTTTTGTGACATGCTTGTCCTAATTAGGCTGTTTTAAAAAAGAGGCCTCATTTCTACGTGGTGAATGATGTTGATTGGGGCAAAGCTCTGGTGGTGCTGATGATACTGATTTTATTGTTCATAGGTAGTGCTGATGGTGCTGATTTTTTTTTTGTATTGCTCATAGGTAGTGCTGAGTTCCGGGTTGCGTTTAGACTTCATTATTACTGCTTTATGGTCAGTGAAATGCAGAGCTAGTGGTTCTTCTAGCGGATCAGCTTGGATCCGCTAGAAGCCGTGAGAACGCATCTCCACCGCTTAAGTCAACGGTCCATGTCAGAAAGAGAATGTGTGGTATGAAACATGGTTATATACGCATTTGAGCATTTGACCGCAGCGCCCTCTCGTCTATAAACGTTGAGCCAATGCATGCCAAGTTTAACTCGATTATATTACTGCATTTGACCGCAGCTGTCCTCTCCTGTATAGACGTTGAGCGGCTACATGCAATGTTTCATCCATGACAGACAGGATGGGATGGCAATCGATGTGAGCACAGACACCAGACGGATGGACAAGGCTAGACCCTAAAGAGCCTCGCCCCTAAAAACACTTTTTTTTTCTTTGCAGTTACCCTTTAAGGGAGAACATTGGTGGTTGGAGCCAAAAAGTTCCTAAAACACTGTTTTTTGGAAAATAAGCATTTTTAAATCTACAGCTATTTTTTTTTTGATCTGGCAAGTTTTTTATTTTGGAGATTAATATATGAGCCATAATATCACTTTATAATATCTATGTGGGCTGAAACTTGCACTGAAGCGCTAAAACAACACTTTCTCAAAACAAAAATTTTGGACTCCTTACAAATATTCAGGAGGGGTATCTCAGCATCTAGGGCAGGCAGAAATATAACTGTTTTAGCAACATGTAAGCTAAATGTGCAAAGCATACAATGTTGGATGCAAATATTTCAGTATAGGTGTAGAAAATGTTTAACTGAACCATTGTTTTATTGCTTGGTAGCTCCACATTGAGCACTGCAACTTCAATGTGTTGTAAAGTCACGAATAATGGTTCAATCTAAGAAGTGCTTCTATCTAGGGTTGTGCGAATATTCGAATTTCGAATATTAGTTTCGAACAATACACTATTCAATATTCGCTTCGAGAAGAACTGCATATTCGCGCTTTTCGAAGTGTTGATTGTGGCGAGTTAGCTTCGTTGAGTGCGCTTCTTACCAAGCACCGGTGCGCTGCGGAGAAGCAATACCCGCGGTAGCGAGCTCCGCGTGTGTTGCTTCTCTGCAGTGCACTGGTGCTTTGTAAGAAGCGCACTCAATGAGGTAACCCGTCGCGATAAACACTTGCGAAAAGTATGAATATCGTAATTGCATGCTTGGAAGTAAAGCATTCATTCAAAGTGGGATGGTGCACCTGTGCCGACTGTATCTGAAAAAATCAGCAGAACCCATCCTTTGGGAATGATTATCTACGTTAACGCGAATAGTCATCAAACGGTGCGGAGTTATGCGCGTTCGTCAGGTGGCCGGCACACTCTAGATACGCCAGCCCACTCTTGAGGCGATTCTAAATTTGTTGACACTTTCACAGCCCTGCGCACGATCTCCGCAGCCCAGCACGTGCGTTTGTGTCACTTAGGAAGGCGAGCAAAGCACGACGCCATACGCACAAACACTCAAAATGGTACCGACCAGACTTTTGGCGTCTCAGCTAGTCTCAACCAACGGTACTCTAAACGGTCGTTTATATCTTTGCCTCAGGAGGCTCACAGCGCTGTCGCGCTACGCGTGCCTGGCGTTCCATGCCACGAGGGCTCATTCCGCTCTCGTGGGGCTGAGCACGCCGCTGTCACCCTCTCCCGAGCGGGAGAGGGTGAGCTAGCGGCCGTGCTCAGCCTCACGAGAGCGGAATGAGCCCTCGTGCATGGAACAGCGCGCGCACCGGCAGCTGTGACAGCGCTTGCAAAGCGCGTCCTATGGTAAAGATATAAACAACCGTTTAGAGTGCGTTGAATGACTGCCTTCATAGCTCTGTGGATTAGCGCGTCTGCCTGCTGATCAAAGGGTCAACGGTTCGAATCCCAGCCGGCGCCGGTCTTTTTTATTTATTTATCGACCCGCGGCGTAAGAGGTTAGATAGCCAGATAGATACATAGACGAAAAGTGCGTGAGGTTAGCTGAAGAATGCCTATTCGCATTAATAAATGAAAACTTTGTGAATGTGTACATCTACATAGTAGTAGTAAAAGTTTAAAAATTAAACTGTTATGCATGAGTATATTATGTTAGGCAGAGATGCCCTTATAACGTGCATTCATCATGCACGATTCATTCTTTTTAACTCGAGATTAAAGAAAGAATATTTTATATAGCAAGATTTGTAAATTCACTCCATTGGGTATAGTTGACCATCTCTACAGAATTCATTTTATGTCAAATTCGTCGTTTTACTTGCCATCCCAAGACACCAGGACCTTTTGAGGTCACAGTTCAATAAGTATAGATAGAGTAAACTTAGCTTATAAATGAACAAGTGGGACAACCTTCACAAGTTTAGCTGGGTTTTCGTCTAAGTATTATGCAATGGTAGTGAAAGGCATAGAAAAACTATTCAATATTTGAATTGAAAATATTCGGCCAAAACCACTACTTAGTTCAAACTCAAAATCCACTATTCGCACAAGACTACTTCTAACATTGTATTCTTCATAATTTGTGGTATCTTACAGTATGTTAAAACATTCTTTTTTAAAAATGGTGTTTCACTAGTTTGGAAACAATCTAATTAATTATAATTATCCTAACAACTATTTTACTAATTAACAAGGATAACAGATATTTGAAATCAGCACAAAAGTCTGTGCTGTTTCATTGGGCTTGGCCAAAAATACGGAAGAAAGTTCCAAGACCAGTGTTCCCCCTTTAGGCTTTGAGTGCCGCACCCGAGAATACTCTGGCATGCTCCTCCCCAGTACACCCTCTGCCGGCACTCGAGTACACTCATTTCGAGTTTTCAATTCATTCCTGCTGCTCTTAACTTAACTCAGGCTGACAAAAAAATTTTTTTGTGCTGAGTACGGCATCTATGGACAACTTATTGAACCATATCTTTTAGCTGTAGTTTTGCCTCTTGACGCCAGGGGAGCGTCTTTGTGGGGGCAACTTCCTCCTTATGCGTTTCCGACTCAACGTTGGTTTTGAATGGCGAACCCACATGCTTCAACTTCGCACTCCTTGACGGATGCTGAAATCGAGAAACTGCCAATGGATTGAGAATATGATGACAGTGAAACTGGGTGTACTTGGGATACTGCTGGAAGTGATGCAAGGTGCCACTTTCCATTGTGCTGTGTTTCGAGAAATACCACACAAAGAAAAGATTTTTAAATTGAAGAAATTCAGAAGTTTAAGAACTCCTTGAACGTTAAGCAACGTAATCTGGGAAATAAATGTACATAGTGTACATTGATTTCCCAGAATACACATAAAACATGCACGCGTAATTTGCACGTTAACCGCGTTTAGTGCGTCCAACAAAAAATTTTTGTGCCGCGAAAAACACTTGGCACAGGGTGCACGCTGGGAGGGGGAAAAATCTGCGGCGCTTAAAGGGTTAAAGGAGCGGTGCAACAATATTAAATTGGAATGTTTTTCACTTTACACGAGCTTACTGGCACACCTGAGACTCAAGGATACTCACACGCAACGCCACTGACCAAGAAACTCCTTCGTTGCGGTGTAATTTCAAGGACAAAATCGATCATTTTCATTCAATCTCTCCTTTGCAAAATTTGATGACGTCACGCGGGGATCGCAGTACCCCCAAGTGACGATATTTGAATGCGGTTCATAGATTGGACCCGAGCATTGCGTGGGCACTCGATTTGGGCTCGTGATAATTGCTAGCTCGAGAAGCATTCGGGTAGTGGCGCGTGTCCAATCGCTGCAACGACGACAATAGCCGAGCCATAACAATGTCTGGAACTCAGCGCGTGTCCTGTGCTTTGCCAACCCCAGCGCGTGGCTATGAACAACATTGGCGGCATATAATCGGCTCCAGATCACGTGGCCGCTTCTTCTGGCTGCGAGTTGAGGGGTGAACGCTGCTCGTTTTTCTTTAATTTTTTTCTGGGACTTCTATTGCGTGGGGTGAAAAACGAACGCGTGTTTCATAGGTCATTAACGTCAGGGATCCGTTTTAAGCGGTATTTGCGCAAAGTACAAAAACTGTTGCATCGCCCCTTGCTTGACCTTTCTCATTGATCATCTTTGTCTTCCAGTCGGATGAAGCCTCTGGTTGAGAAGAATCTGCACGATGCTGCGCTCCTGGAGAGAGAATTGATGACACATCTGGCAAAAGGAATTCAGAACAGCGACATGAAGGCTATGGGACACTGCAGGTAAGACTATAATGGGAGCGGGAAGAAAATCTGTCTCGTAAAAATCAAGGCTCTTCCTGAAAGTTAGAGTGTCTCGAATGAAGGCTCTTGCATTCATACGAATGCCATCTTTTGTTTGTTCCCTTGTGCGACACTCTCTAACTCAGGGTGTTAGAAGCTTTACCCTGTTGACATTTATTATACTTTGAGTCAATTTCAAGTGCCCTCGAAGGGATACTGGAAATTTTAGTTTTCATTTTGACTTTTGATTTGACCCTTTATTAGGTTTCCACTTTCTTTGCTGTCTAAAAGCTATGTCACTCATTAACAATATAGAGTCGCATGGGGACAATGTACCCCTTCGCCACCGTTCAAGTCGATCATTGTTTGGGTTTGCCCCGGTTATCTTGCTGCATTACTGTCAGTGCTTAGGACGTCCGTGGTAAACCACGCTGACAGGCTTGTCTTCACACCTGAGGTTGTGTTTCTCCTGGGCTGCATTTTTAAGGGAAGGTTGGAGAGGTACCCAGAAAGAAATTACGTAGGGGTGAACTCTAGTATATTTTGTCCAGTGGAAGAAAAACTATAAGAATTGCCGTGGGACTGACATTAACTCGGAGCTTTCGGCTTTCTAGTGTAGGGCACTATTGTGGGCAAGCAGGTGCAGCTGCGAGCCTGCAAAACCGTCACCCTTTGAGACTTGCTTGCTTGCGCTTGTGTACGAGGACAACTTTCTGTGGTGCTTCTGAAGAAATAAAGGGTGTGTGCATGTAGTTTCATGAAGCACTCAAGGGGTGTGGCATATCTTGTGCTCACAAGGACGGCATTGTGAAGCCACTACCATCAAAGATGGGAGTAGCCATAAAACTACCACGCACCCATAATCTATGGCCGAAACGAGTGCAAAGACATACTAATCTACTCCAACTTTCTGCTCCTATCGTGGGCCAACAATAGGAGCTGAAAGACGAACCAAAAACACATTGTTGACTGCTTGTGAATGGATTGTGGAAGGCGTGGAAATGCCTAGATCTTTAGAACATTGCATCACACTTTCTCTCAAAATTCTTCCCTGCACTGCGCCGTCGTGGAGGGGAGGGGCTTTAGCGCTACTTCATACATCAAATTGTACAACACTAATTTTGATATTTGTGACCCAAAAAGCTGAGTATGACAAAAAATATTTTTTCCTGTGTGAAAGGACTGCTTTTAGTCTCGTTAAGGAGCTGCAACGATTGACAAGTGAGAAAGCACCCTGCCCATGCCCTACAGGTGGAAGCTGCAGCTGCGCTACGAGAATGTGATCCTGGCAGACCCCCGCTATTGTGCTGAGAAGAATGTGGAGCACGCCCTCTGGAAGTCTGCCTTCTACCAGGGCATCGAGACCTTTCGCAGAGTCATGGAGGAGTGCCCAGACCTCCAGGAGGAAGCCAAGATGCACCTGCTCAGCCTGGTCGACGAGGTACCCCAGACTGTCCAAAGCCGTTGCAAGAGTTCTCACTAGGGGTGTGCGAATACTCGAATATACGAATTCGAATAGAATAGCAAGTTCCCGAATAATTCGATTCGCGAATCGAATTGCTAGTATTCGGTTTCTCAAATATTCAATATATTCGGCCATCGATGCCGATAGGCGCGGGGAGCTGATAAAAGAGTTGTCTTTATCTCCCGATGTTAGTGTCGTGCTGTTCGACAGACCAGGCGAGAAAACCTAGTGCACAGGTTAGAAAAAAGAAAAGTAACGAGCGTCACAAACTTTATAGTAAGCAGATTTCACTCATGATCGTGACGCAATCTAACCTTGAATCACTATTGAAACATCTCGTCTGCGCCGCTTCCAGAGAGGAATTGTTGGGAGGCCGGAATTCCGCGCCCTGCCTAATTCTTTTTATGAGTAAAACCCTCATTTCAATTTGAAGCGCTAATGTAGAACACACTGCCACCCTCACAGAAATTGGCGACTGCAGGTTCACAAAAGAAAACTACGTTAACCACGCCGATAAAACCAGCCGAGTTGTCATCGTCCTTTTTTCGGAACCGCAAGCTGCAAATTCTGATTCGGAACGAAACTGAACGGAAAGATAGTGTGCCTAAATTTGAGAGGGTTTCCAACCGTTTGAGAGCCGCGTTTGAATTACGAACTGTGAGAAGGTGACAAAAAGACGAAAGAAGCATTCGACGAAAGTGTCAATCAGGCAGGCGTCGTCGCTCTTCCATTTCCTTGCCTTCTTTCCTCATGACTACACAATACATGCGCACTCACCACCACTCTGCGCAGGAGCCGCCCCGTGGTTTCAGTTCTGCTTTCTCTCCTTTTAAATCTAGACTCTCTAAAACAGTATAGATGAACGGAAGAATAGATGCATAGCGGGTAGTTGGACGGTGACTTGCGCCACCTAACCACATGTTTTTTTCTTACTTCAGATTATATTGTTTAAGCTGGTTTATGGAGATGTAACAGCTATCTGTTTATTTATATAAAATAAACACCTGGGTGCTTTTTTTTCCTTAAAATTGGGACCAAATATTGTGAAATGCCCCTTTTCTGAGATAGATAAATATTAAAAAAAAAGGACATGTCGCGGTGTTAGGTCATTCTTTTAACGAGAAAAAAGGCACTGCGTGGCTGTAACTATGGTTTTTTTGTGACGCTTAGGGTAGATAGATTATGTTTGCGCCATGAAATTGGATCTTTGGATGCCCAACGTCCATCAACAACTGCTGCTTTTTTTGTTTTTTTTTATTAGAACTTTTATACATTTGAACTTTTGTTCGGTACGAGATGTATATTCTGCACCAGGCGCATACTCCGCGACATATAATAATCTTATTCACAGCAGACTTTGAAAAATTTTCTACAAATTAAATCACTATTCAATATTCAATTCAATATTCCTTTTTTTTCTTAATTCGATTTTGTATTTGATTTGATAACTACTATTCAGTATTTCCACACCCCTAGTTCTCACTCTTAAAGCCTGTTGACACACGCAGCATGCTCAACGCTCTAGACATAGTGCTGACTGCGCTACATGAGTGCTGTATTGGCACATTGCTGCATGAGACCGACCCTTTCTGTCCACACCCACTCAATACAGCGATGAATCTTCTCTAACTTAGCGCTGGGATGCATGTGCGTCAAGGCGACTGTTACTTAATTTGCTAGTTTTCTAGAAATATGTTATCAAGGCTATTCATAGGATTATAAGGGTACACAATTGCTTAAGAATATACAGTAAAACACTGCTAAAGCGAAGTTGAGGGGGAGCCGTAATTACTTTGTTATAACGATTAGTTTGTTATAGCCATTGTTCCACTTCCACCGCCAATTAGCGAGCCAGGGGAGATGTACTCAACAACCGAATCTGGCGTAGAAGCCTGCCACAAGAGCAAGCTAGTAACATAAAAACACACACACAAAAAAAAGCTCAATCATTTACGATTTTATTTGTGCATCACATCACTGAATGCTCCGCGCTGTTACGGCTTGCTTTGCAGCAAAGCTGATGTTGCGGAGCACAGCAGCAGTGTGGTGGGCCATGCAGTTGTCGAGAACGAAGCATATCTGCAGTTCCACTTGCCGAGCCGCTCATCCCATTCCTGCAGCCACTGTGAAAAAAAAATTTTCTTGTCATCCAAGCTTTGCGGGTTCAAAACATAAGTAACGTCTAGTTTCTTTTCCCTTTAAAACATTGCGGTGACTCACTTTTGCCAATAATGAGGGCTTGCAGCTTTTCAGACCCGTCCATGTCCTGCACAAAGCAACACAGGCGCTCTTTAAGCGTTGAGCCAGCCGCTACTTTCCACAAAATTGTTGTGTCTCATTATGGAGGCGAAGTCCTCAGTGCTCCCTGGAGCGAAACACAAAGTTTTCATCTCGCTGTTGCACACCCCAGCATCATTACCGGAGGTCAGCACGAGGCATAAATAGAGCTATTGCTAAATTACCCAAGCATCAAGAAGCATGCAGGGAATGTGTTACACACGCTGCGCCGTCTCACCTTAGCTGTATTAAAGATTTTAAAGAATCATAACGAAAAGGCATTTGCAAATGCATGTCGAACTGCCACTTGTTCTAGATTTTTGCTTAAAAAATGCTACTGCCAATGTCAGCACGTGCAGCAAGTATACTTCATTCCCGCACGCTTTTGATGCATGGGTAGTTTAGCAGTAGGCCTATTGAGTTTGGTTGAGGCTCGAAGCTCAATCAGTGAGGGCACGAATTGCAGCTGTACTCCGAGGCCGCACCCCTGTTTGCATCTGTGCTGTGGGATGCTCTTTCATTACGGAAAACTCCATAAGCCAGCCAACTGTTTAATATTCTATGTGAACAAAGATTTTCTTAGCCATACCTGCATTTCCAGTTTGTAGTGCATGCAATTACAGTCGTCACCAATTTTTCGGCTCCGCAGGTGCCGAAAATTGTCTGGATAATAGAGCAGTTCAAAAAGTCAGCAGATTAAAGAACTTGCCTTCATTATGTCTAGCGGGCTTAAAAGTCGTCAATCGTGCGCCTTGCTTCATGCTATGCCTCCGCTTGCGTTCGGTCAATCTCTGTCAGCTTGAGAATACGCTGCCTTCCTTTCTGATAAGATGGTCGAGTACTTTCCTGTGCTAACAAATGATACTTTGTGGCGGCGGAAGAGCAGATGGGACCATGACGTCCAAACCAGCGCAGGCGACAAACACGATTTACCGAGACGAGATGAGAGGTGCAAGTCCATGACTACAGAATGGCGAATGAACAAAGCAAAATGGTAACAATGATGACGATAATGACGCGCAGCTAGAGAAAAAAATTCATAGCATAGCTTACCTAGCAGTAGGACCAAACCAAACCAATCCGTGTCCAGCCTTTATAGAATCTAAAATGGCGCTTCTCGGTGGTATTTCCTGCTGATCGCTTCGCGACGATTTTATCCGGAAAATCGAACCTTCTGTCTTCCGAAACATTGGTCGTGAATATCCGCTACTTCTGTCGGTAGGTCACGGTTCCTCCTTCTAGGTCCGAAACATTGAACAAGCCTGAATTATCGGCGTCTGAAAATCAGCAGAACCCATCCTTTGGGAATGATTATCTACGTTAATGCGTAATAGCATCAAACGGTGCGGAGTTAGTTGCTCGTTCGTCCAGGTGGCCGGCACACTCTAGATACGCCAGCCCACTCTTGAGGCGATTCTAAATTTGTTGACACTTTCACAGCCCTGCGCACGATCTCCCGCAGCCCAGCACGTGCGTTTGTGTCACTAGGAAGGCGAGCAAAGCACGCGCCATACGCACAAACATCAAAATGGTACCGACCAGACTTTCTGGCGTCCTCAGCTAGTCTCACCACGGTGCTTAAACGGTTGTTTATAGCCTTGCCATAGACGCGCTTAAAGCGCTGTCATGAAGGCCGGTGCAGCGCTGCTGTTCCATGCACGAGGGCTCATTCCGCTTTCGTGAGGCTGAGCACGGCGCTACATCACCCTCTCCCGAGCGCAGGAGAGGGTGAGCTAGCGGCGGTGCTCAGCCTCACGAGACGGAATGAGCCCTCGTGCATGGAACGCGCGCGCACCGGCAGCTGTGACAGCGCTGTAAAGCGCGTCCTATGGTAAAGATATAAACAACCGTTTAGAGTGCGTTGAATGACTGCCTTCATAGCTCTGTGGTTAGCGCGTCTGCCTGCTGATCAAAGGGTCAACGGTTCGAATCCCAGCCGGCGCCGGTCTTTTTATTTATTTATCGACCCGTGGCGTAAGAGGTTAGATAGCCAGATAGATAGATAGATAGATAGATAGATAGATACATAGACGAAAAGTGCGTGAAGTATCCAAAGAATGCTATTCGCATTAAAATCAGTCGGCGACTGCTACCGCAACCGTGTTCAAGCGTGGCATGTCGTCTTGTAGTGCGTCCCGTCTAGCGTCGCTGTCTTTCGTCCCATACAATACAGTGAAAAGTGAACCTGTGTGTGCTAGTCGAGCCACATGGCCTCGTTTGCTTCATTGGTTGCACATTATAATCTGCGGGGTTAGATTGGTTAGATGGAACATAAACATCCAACCACCGTCACTGTAATGCAGGTCCTTTTTATCGAAAGAACATCCTTAAAACAAAGGCGTTGCCACGGTGAATCGTGGGGTTTGTTGGCCCACACTCTGTGACACACCTCGATAAATTCGTTTAAGAGCCGCTCCCAAATGTCCGAGTGTGAGATTATGAAACGTGCAGATACGTATATGGTGGAGGACGCGGAGGGTCTTGGTTTGTGTCCGTCGGCCTCCGGAGTGATCTTGCGTGTTTGGCCTGCTCGCAGGGGACCATCTTCTACGAGAACCTTCTGGACAAGTTCCAGGAGACGTACGGCTTCAGCCTGAGTCAGTTTCTGGAGCCGGAGTCCGCGTCTGTGGGTGGCATGGGGTCCGGGCCCGGGGTGGGGGGCACAGCAGGCCTGCCGGACTCGCTGCGGCTGGTGCTCATCTCGGCCCAAAAGATCTACATCTGCCTCGGGGACCTGGCTCGCTACCGGGAGCAGGCCATGGGCACCACCAACTACGGGCGAGCCAGGAGGTGAGGCCCTGTGGTCACTGCCTCCTGCAGTTCAGACGAGGATCGTCGTCTGCAGCTGCACTGTAGAAGCTCATGTCTTTTGATTTTTAGTGTTATGGCTGTCTTTTATACAAAAAGAAAGCAGGCAAATGCTGCCTTTTGCTCCTGGAAAAAGCCACTGAGTGTTTCCGTGTATAGGATCTGTCATCGCAAGGTTGAAGTGGGCAACTTTGATGCCATTCAACTGATAGTTAAAAGTCTAGTTCAGGACGTGCTTGGTACAGAGTGTGCCACTGTTAGCACAGACATGTGATAGCACTAGTTGTTATGGGCTCTTCCCACCACTGGAAATGACGTCCATTGTTGATGTTGGGGTTGTCGTCGTTGATGTTGCAGTTGTCGTCGTTGTTGATGTTGTAGTCGGCGTAGTAGTGCGTCCGTCGTCAATGTTGCCAAATCCTTGAAAGAAATCACCTGCTGCCTGTGGGAATTGAGCCTGGGTCTGCTGCGTGCGAAGCAGAGGCATTGCCACAAGGATATGCCACAGCGTTAACAACCCGCTTTATACTTAGGGTTCTTGTAGTACCCGATGCCCACTGCACGCGCTCTCTGGAGAAAGAATTAGCCGGTGACAAAATGCCATCATAGCACTGTCAATGCCAAGAGATGCACTTTCACGCGCTCCGGAACAAAAAAATAAACGACAGCGTTCGGAACAAAATGGTCAGATGTCAATTTTGTTCCGAGTGCTTTTGTTCACGCACCCCACAGTGCGTGAACATGGCGCTAATGCCCAATGGCTTCGCCTTGACTGCACTGTAAATTAATACAGGACTTCTCTTTTTTTTTTTCACTGTTTCTTAAAATCAAAATATTGTTATCAGACCTGCAGCCTAGTGAAGGATGCCCTTTTGACGCACCAATATAAATATGACGCTCTAGAAATGCCCTTTCAAAGTAACACGGAAAAAAGTGTCGATGTCATGTTTGTACTAACAGTGCTGCACAGTGTACATGAGAGCTCATTGACTGCTGTCAGCTGCTGTGATTGCTGCTATGGTATACAGGCATCATTATATTCAAACCAGAGTCACTAATGTCCAATCTTGCTGCTATACAACGTTTGCTTTCCGTGGTTCTTTCTCCTCTGATATCGCACAGAATTCACAGATTTGACTTCGCCAAGGAAGCCTCTTTTGTCCGTAGTTCACTGACAGAGTTTAATAGAGTGAGAAAATAGGCCACTTATTTTCCCATTCCCATTAAATATGTTGTGCTTTAGAAAGCAGTGGACAAAGCTACTCAGTTATTCTTTGCGACATTGGTAGAGGCATGCTGTCTAATGGGGCTTCCCAAAAACTTTAAGGGAAATGTTCATATATCGTGAATGACAGAACAAAGATGTGCTTGCCTTATTTTTGGCCCAGCTTTTCCTCTTCCATATTAACACAGAATGGGTTTTATTTGCCGATTTCCAAAGAGTTCTGTAACATTTGGCTGCAACGGCCGGCTGTAACGGCCGGCTGTAAAGGCTCGGTGCTGTAAAGGCCGGCTGTAAAGGCCGGGCTGTAACGGCCGGCTGTCAACGGCCGGCTGCAACGGCTGGCTGTAACGACTGCGCAAAGCATTCCGACCATAAGGAACCATATAAAAAGACTTCAGTCCGATTGCAAAATTTGAACTCGCCACCTCAAGATTATGAACCAAGTGCTATAGAGTGCTACGCCAACCGACCTTTCCAGGCTTTTAGGGGCAAAGCTCCTCAGGGGCTAGCAATGTCTGTCCGTCCATCTGTCTGGTGTCTGTCTGGCCTCCAGTGCTGGTGCTCCTGCTTGTGAGCTCACAAGATCGTGTAGGAGAAAAAAAAAAAAAAAATGTGTGCTCAGTTGACAAGATTTGAACTTGTGCAGGGAGACCCCAATGAATTTCTAGTCCAATCGCCTTAACCACTCGGCCACGACTGCGGGACGAGTAGGGAGCTCTGAGATGTGGTAGTAACTCAAGAGCTGGGGATGTCATGGATGAAACGTTGCATGTAGCCGCTCAACGTCTATACAGGAGAGGGCGCTGCGGTCAAATCCGTATATAATCGCGTTAAACTTTGCATGCATTGGCTCAACGTTTATAGACGAGAGGGCGCTGCGGTCAAATGCTCAAATGCGTATATAACCACGTCCCATACCACACATTCTCTTTCTGACATGGATGAAAACGAACGAAAGGCTCCGCATGCTGCGGCTCAGCGTCTGCGCAGACAAGCACTACCAGAGCTTCGCCCCAATCAATATCATTCACCACGTGGAGATGCGGTCAATCTTTTTGTTCTTTATTGAGGAGCTATTTGGGCTCGGTGGTACGGACCATGC
This sequence comes from Ixodes ricinus, assembly GCA_037355805.1. NCBI lineage: Eukaryota > Metazoa > Arthropoda > Arachnida > Ixodida > Ixodidae > Ixodes > Ixodes ricinus. The sequence goes on along the minus strand of JAZHYW010057193.1, from coordinate 7,652 downwards.
AAGAGCAAACTCTTTGGTGCAGCGTACGAGGGAGTGGTAGCGCACTATGCCTTTCTCTTCGTCCTCGAAGGGCGTGGCACACATTCTGTGCTTACTAGTCTTTGTGAGCATGATCAGGCTCGTTGCCCTTGCTTCTGTGCCTTGCCCTTGCTTCTGTGCGACTACCCTGTAAAGCAGTGAGCCAGTCATTCTGGCATGGGCGGCACAAGTAACCAGACACCCGAACGTTTGGCTAGGCTTCGTTTAAAGTTTGTCTTAAAACTCGGGGACTCTTCGTAATCGTGACGTGTCTCTTCAGCATTTAGGAAATATTTTATTCCTAACTTGGTAGGAGTTTTGGATCATGAAATGTTGACAACTTTATAATTGCGGTGGTTGTTGCTTCTAACTAACGATTTGTACCTTGGGTCTGACATCAGAGGCCTGTGTTTACTGGCAAGTTGGACACTGAGATGAAATCTTTGCTTGCAGCTGGTACCTCAATGGCCCAGCAGATCGCCCCCAAGAATGGCCGTCCATACAATCAACTAGCCATTCTCGCCCTCTATGCCGTGGAGTCACTCATTTTTTCTGTTGGCATGACGGACTGAAAATGTATTGGAGGTTGCTACGAATAGTTTAATTAAATGTCTCGGCCATGTTGGAGAAAGCTTTGTCTCAGCTATGCTGCATGGAAGACTGTGGGAATTATGTCTATGCCGAGCCATGCTAACATTCCCCAGTTCAAAAAGGTTCCAACCCCATGGCGTAATGAACTGTTTATGCGCAGCTTGCATGTGACGACATTGCAACGTGGTACTTCCTGCTTGTTCTTGCTGGGAAAAATAAATCTGGTGGTGTGTAATGCATGCTGCCATAGGTAGTACGAAGCAGCAGCGCAAAAGGATGGGGACATTCCAGGGAGACACGTGAAATGGACAGACAGAAGGCACTGAATTACAACTTTGGTTGTGCCAAAGGTAGTACGTGCTCTGGAGCAAGGCCACTGCAATGACAGTTGATGTGACCCCAAAACCCCAAAACCCCAAAAGAGAGGTCCCTCTGATTTTGGCATAGTTAACTGGGGCAGTGGCAGCACATGCACCTGTGCCATAAGTAGCATATGTACCGTGTTTGCATAATTCTGTTGCACTTCCGATTCTAATGCGCAGGCAGATTTAGCTCCTAGATATCAAAAATCAGCAGAACCCATCCTTTGGGAATGATTATCTACGTTAATGCGAATAGCATCAAACCGGTGCGGAGTTATGCGCGTTCGTCAGGTGGCCGGCACACTCTAGATACGCCAGCCCACTCTTGAGGCGATTCTAAATTTGTTGACACTTTCGCAGCCCTGCGCACGATCTCCGCAGCCCAGCACGTGCGTTTGTGTCACTTAGGAAGGCGAGCAAAGCATCGCGCCATACGCACAAACACTCAAAATGGTACCGACCAGACTTTCTGGCGGCCTCAGCTAGTCTCAACCAACGGTATTTAAACGGTTGTTTATATCTTACCATAGACGCGCCAGCGCCACAGCTACGGTGCGCCGCAGCCCCATGCACCCGGGCCATTCCGTGAGGCTGAGCACGGCCGCTAGTCACCCTCTCCCGCGCTCGGGAGAGGGTGATGTAGCGGCCGTGCCCAGCCTCACGAGAGCCGGAATGAGCCCTCGTGCATGGAACGCGCGCGCACCGGTAGCTGTGACAGCGCTGTAAGCGTCCTATGGTAAAGATATAAACAACCGTTTAGAGTGCGTTGAATGACTGCCTTCATAGCTCTGTGGTTAGCGCGTCTGCCTGCTGATCAAAGGGTCAACGGTTCGAATCCCAGCCGGCGCCGGTCTTTTTTATTTATTTATCGACCCGCGAGCGTAAGAGGTTAGATAGCCAGATAGATAGATAGATAGATAGATACATAGGCGAAAAGTGCGTGAAGTATCCAAAGAATGCTATTCGCATTAAAAAGTAAATTGCTGCTGATTCTGCCGCGCAGGTAAAACAATGAAGGTTGAACACATACCTCATAGAAGCAAATTTTATGAAATGCGCGCCAATACAAAAATAAGTATTGTGCACTAGTCGTCGCCCAACGATGGTTCTTCGCTGTCCACAGAGGTAATCCTTGCTTTTGTCTAAAGTGTTTTCGCGCTTCTTGTGCTTGTACGAGTGCGCGACTGTCGCCTCCGGAAGGTTCGTCTTCCAAACAACTTTCCAAGCTCGTCGGGGGATCGAGAGGCCATGCAGTGCTGCTGCGTTATCTTTTCCCACCAGCATGATGGCCTTTCGTTTAAATAACGCCTCCTAGTAGAACTTCTTTTGTTTTTCCATATTAACAGCAGACACGAGTCCGTAGACGTGATAGAATGCGCGTAATACGGATACTAAAATGGCGAATGTAAACAAACGGTCACGATGGCGATGGGGCTAGCCACCGTATACTGAGTATTGCCTTTTTCTTTTTGAGTTTCGGTGTTTAGTTTTGATTGTAACACGCATATATTTTTGGGCACCGATTTTGGCAAAAAAAGTGCACTTTAGAATCGTGCAAGCACAGTATTAAAGTGCTCCACACAAATATTATGGGATCACTGAGCACCGCACAAATGAAAAGCACTATTTTGAAATATGTGCAGCTTGAGTGTTGCGTTCGTCTGACTAAATCTCATGCGAGCCAATTACACCGAAAGCACAAAAGCTGTTTGGGTGTTGATTGGTGCTCGGATAAAAAGCTGGATTGTTTTGATGAAGGGGTAGCTGTGTTGCAGTATTTTGGAATCTTTCAAGGTTTAGCTGGTGCTTGCTAGCTTGCGTGTTTATGGCTTTTCTGTAACCGGACAGGAAGATCCATTTGTTTCCCGTGTTAATATTATACAATCTGTTGCTGTGTCTCTCTGGACAGAGGAGAAAGCTGGATGCCGTGTACTACTACATGCGGAGCTTGGCAGCAAGCAACCCTTTCCTGACTGCCAGAGAAAGCCTGTTGGCACTGTTCGATGATGCACGGAAGAAGGTAGGGTGCATCTCTTCCTCTGTCTCTGTGCACGCTCTATTTAAAAAAGAGGTAATAGATTACCGTACTAGATTACCGTCGAGTGTCGGTAAGGTGACCTGAGAAATCGTCTGATTACCATCATTTCTTTTTTCTTTTTAATGGAATTACACTTTTCACTGAGCACATTTGTACCTTGAAATTTGTACTGCTACAGTTTGATCATGGATCATACTACTAAGCAGAAGCAGAAAGCCAATCCAATTTTCGTAAAATCGCCATATAAAAGGTTTTACTATAACCATAGTATTCTTGGTATTGAATATACTGACCCTTCGGCAGTTTGAATGTCTAAGAAGCTACCATCGTGGGAAGAGAGGTAGTTTTAACTAGGCTGTATCTTTCATAATGTACAGGAGGTTTCCATTTGAGGTATGTTGCCACCTTTGAAAACAATGTTTTTCGCAAAAACTTTGAATTTTTATTTTTGATGTTTTTAAAGGACATTTTAAGTATCATCAGACTTTCAAAATTGTGTTGCAGAAAAAAATACTTCTCTAACTTGTTTTGTTCAAAAGTTAGTTTTTTGAGGCAAATGCCTGTAGGGTGGTTCAAAAATTGTATTTTTTGTTTTTTTCAACACTTAATTGAAGTCAAATTTCTTTTTATGTTATAAACATCTTCAGGCATTCAGTATTGTGTTGTAGAAAAAATTATGTCTCTACCTTGTTCTGTTTAAAAGTTATAGTTTTACAGCGGAGCTGTTAGGGGCTAGGTTCCCCAGGATCGTGTCCGGTACCAAACAAATGTCGACACAAAACTCTGGACAGCTACCGCCATCTATGAGCGACGGCGGCAATCATGACAACCGGCTTGGCGGCCTCACTCATAGATGGCGGCAGCTCATAGATGGCGACATCTAGGCGTCGTCCTAGATGTCGTCCTAGATGTCGTCCGAGGTCGTCCTAGAAGTCGTCCTTGAGGTCGTCCTAGACGTCGTACTTGAGGTCGTCCTTGAGGATGTTCAAGAGGTTGTCCTCGAGGTCGTCCTAGAAGTCATCCCTTAAGGTCGTCCTAAAGGTAGTCCTAGAAGTTGTCCTTGAGGTCGTCCTAGACGGTCTGTCCCTGAGGTCAGTCCTAGACGTCGTCCTTGAGGTCGTCCTAGGACGTCGTCCTTGAGGTCGTCCTAGACGTCGTCCTTGAGGCTGTTCTAGACGTCGTCCTTGAGGTCGTTCAACAAGTCGTGCTTGAGATTGTTCAAGAAGTCGTCTTTGAGGGCGTCCCACCATAGTACAGCTTCGCTGGTCTTCCTTCTTCACCAGAGTGGAAAGGCTGAGAGTTTTTTAAAGCAAACACCTGTAGGGTGAATGGACATTTTTGTTTCTCTCAAAACCCTTTTTTCAGATGTTCCCCGTTACAAGAACACTAGTAACTTTATTATAAATAAACATTTTTTTAGTTAAATTTTGTATGCTTTGCATATTTACATGATTCTAAGCACCCCTTTTTTTCACACCTGCGATGTCCAAAGGGGGGCGGGGGGACGTGCTTGAGATTTGAGGAACACTAAAATCATACAACTTTTGTTATTAAGAAATGGCGCTTTTAGGGGTGAAGCTCCTTAGGGGCTAGCCATGTCCGTCCGTCCAGTGTCGCTCTGGCGTCCAGTGCTCGTGCCGTGAGCTCACGTGCTCACGTGCTCGTGTAGATGGAAAAAAAAAAAGATGAAATAAATTATGACAAAAAATATGTTTGACGCAGTCGACAGGATTCGAACCTGTGTGGGGAGACCCCGATGGATTTCTAGTCCATCGCCTTAACCACTCGGCCACGACTTCGGGACGAGTAGGGAGCTCTGAGATGTGGTAGTAACTCAAGAGCTGGGGATGTCATGGATGAAATGTTGCATGTAGCCGCTCAACGTCTATACAGGAGAGGGCGCTGCGGTCAAATGCGTATATAATCGCGTTAAACTTTGCATGCATTGGCTCAACGTTTATAGACGAGAGGGCGCTGCGGTCAAATGCTCAAATGCGTATATAACCATGTTCCATACCACGCATTCTCTTTCTGACATGGATGAAAACGAACGAAAGGCTCGGTACGACGCTGCGGCTCAGCGTCTACGCAGACAAGCACCACCAGAGCTTCGCCCCAATCAACATCATTCACCGCATAGAGATGCGGTCAATTTTTTTAATGAAATACAGCAGTAAATGAAACATAACAATGCTTACATTTGCTATGTGAAAAAAATTTTTTTTCTATTTCTTGTGGAAACGAGCTGGGGGGTGCTTAGAATAGCGAAAATACGGTATTTCTTAGACGTTATTCTGTGCAATGAACCAGGATAATTAAAAACAGTTAATAAGTTTTAATGTTATGATGCTTCGATTGAAACATAACCACCTAAAATGACAGCAGTTTTTTTTTTTTTTTTGCTTATAACACGATTTACGCTTATGACAACACAAAGATCCTGGTTCATTGTACAGCCAGATACATCCACATTACTACCAAGCCATCTTCCATTCGGGTATTCGAACCGAGAGTTATGATTGCGTGCGTAACACGCGTTTTAGAACCTTTTTATTTATTGAAAAATAAAATAATTTTTATTTTTAATTGTATAACACACTCAAAGGGTCTACGAAACTGTCCTTCAGAAGGCAAATGCGAAGTAATGATCTTGAGACCAAATCTGAAAGAATTTTTTGAAAGGTGGCGATATACCTAAAGTGAGTTTCTACAATATTTTGTTGTTAAGGTGGTCAAAGCTGTCGAGTACATGCGTCACAGTGGGCCAAAAGCCCGGAGGTAAGATCCTCACAAGGATGTTGGTTCCTTGTGCAGTACGAGCACCTGGAGAAGAAGCGTGGCGAGGAGGAAGGCCTCCTGATGGAGGGAGAGCAGAGCCTCCTGCGGCGGCTGTCTGAGATGGACCAGGAGCGTCTGGAGGTGTGGATCCGACCGGATGGGAGCACCTCCCACCGGAGCAGCCGCTCCAGCGACCTAGCCTCCCGGGAGCTGGACCAGCTGGCCCGGCTGAGCACCGTCGAGCTGAACAAGCGCTTTGTGCTCAGCTTCCTGCACGTCCACGGCAAGCTCTTCACCCGGGTCGGCATGGAGACCTTCCCAGAGACGGCGCGGCGCATGCTTCTGGAGCTGCGCTGCCTGCTACAGCGGACGCCGGCCGCCGTGGGCTCGGTGCGCCACCTGCAGCTGCTCTCCATCAACATGTTTACGGTGGCCAACACGTCCCTCAAGGACCGCACGCTGGACCCCCAATGCCGCTCCCTGCTCCAGGAGCAAAGCCTGCAAGTCGCGCTCGCCCACGTGGCCATCCTCCTGGAGCGGGCCACGGGCCTGGTGCTCCAAGGGCTCCAGACGGGCTCCTCCCCCTCCTCTTCCTCCTCCTCCTGCTCTCCGTCTTCCTCCCCGGGCTGCGGCGGGGCCCCCTCCCAGCTCTCGGACGACCTGGCGGAGCTGCTGCCCTGCCTCAAGGTCTGGACGGACTGGATGTCCTGCCAGAAGCGGCTGTGGTCACCACCCCCGCCGCCGTGCGACTACGACACTGGCGTCAAGGGCAACGTCTGGACCACGCTGGCCGACTTCCTCCACGGTGCTGCGCAGGCTGAACATGGCCGACGTGCGCTTCTTCAAGGACCCCGCGGAAGACCGGGAGCTGGTGACGCTGCCGGAGGATGCCACGCTGGCGGGCTTCGTGCCGCTGCTGGGCGCGCCCCAGGAGACCTTCTACGTGCAGCTGCCGTGCGACCGGGAGCGCGCGCGCAACCACCTGCGCATGAGCCGTGTCCAGTTCTTCGGGGACTACCTGTGTGGCATCGCGACGCCCTACCTCGAGTTCAACGTGGAGCGCAAGCGCTTGTCTCCCTCATCGCCACCTGCGACTCCGAGTCCGACTCGGAGCGGGAGATCACCTACGACTCGGTGAGTGCTCCACGTTGACTGCAGAGCAAGAAATGACGGCATTTGCAGGGACGCCTGTTTATACAGAATGTGTTCAGGGCCGGTTTCTAAACTTGGAGCGTCGCAAAGTGTTGGTACGAAAACATGATAACACGGTATTTGTGTTGCTACAAACGCTTTGTTGCCTTTATGTCGTAGGGGAGTTGCATGATCACAAAATCAGTACAGGTTATGCGATCATGTAACCACCATGGGTTACGTGATTGTGTTGTTGCTGCATGTTACGTTACCGCATAAGCATTGCGATGTGGTCGTGTCACGTGGCATCATTTCATGTGGTCGTCTGACACAATTATACTTGGCCACGTGACCCATAGTTGTAAAAACCACCACGACTCGTAGCAAGACCAACAATGTGATTATGTGACTCGTAGTTGCCGATGACGGAGGGAATCGCGACCCGCCACAGCAGCTCGTCGTAGGTCAGTCTCAAAAATTTGAAAGTGCCTTGATACTTAGCCTATATAGTCAAGAAGGTAATCCCATCGGTACCAGATTAAATTTATATTTATCTTAATCCTTTGGATAAATTCGGGAGACACATTTTGTGCAGTTCGTCTCTCAGAAAACCTCTTAAATAATTCGACATTAATAAGATAGCGCAAACTGAACGAGGACGAATAGGCACACATACGACAGTACAGGCGCTGACTTCCAACTAAGTTTATTGCAACATCAAACCAAGCAATATA
>JAZHYW010057191.1:0-17399 GCA_037355805.1 Ixodes ricinus | reverse complement strand
GACTGGGACTTCGGCGTGTTTTCGGCGGAGTGCGACAGTTCCGGCTTCTAACACGGATGCCGCGTTGCGAGCTGGTCTCCAAGGTCCAAGCTATCTTTGTTGATTCACGACTGAGAAACCGGCACAGGCATGTCACAGATTACTTCCCTTTGTGATCGGTGAAAATAAATGTCCTGAACTCGTCATTCATGTGTAAGCTCAGTGCACATGCGCCGCCCAACGCAGCGCTTCACGTAAGTACTCCAATTTAATGAGCTTTCGCTAATTCGAACTTCGTTAACTTCGAACAAACTTTCGGTCCCCTCGGAGTTCGGATTGACGAGATCCGAACTGTATGTTCTCGTCCTTTCGCTCCGGAGGCCTTCGAGATTCGCACCGGGTGCACCGAACGTCCGCGACTAAGACACGGGGCAATCCCGACGCTTTTCCCACCGAGCGCGCCGACGGCTCTGGAGGCTCAGGCGGTGCGCTCGCTCTTCTTTGCTGGCAGCCGTCCTCCGCGGCGTATCTTCGTATGGCCGAAGACCCAGTTCGCTGCAGCGGCCAAGAAGCTGATGCTTCAATTCAAGGTCCATTTTGCGCGCAGTTCACACAGAACCGATGTTACTAGTTGCGCAGAACACAGAAGTTACAATAGACTGGTGTACGCACAGAAAATGCACCGGGAGTCGAGACGCTGCGTACGTCGTTCAACTCCCCAGCCAAATCAATCCAAGAGCGAGGGGCGGGGCGTACTTCTCCTCCACGCGGGTTGGAAAGAGCAGGCGTTTCAAAATGAAGGGAAATTGTGACTCCGACTAAATTACGTCCTGTGGCGTAAATATTGGTAAAAAAGCTTTTTTTTTTCGCTGAAAATTTGTTTTGTGACATGCTTGTCCTAATTAGGCTGTTTTAAAAAGAGGCCTCATTTCTACGTGGTGAATGATGTTGATTGGGGCAAAGCTCTGGTGGTGCTGATGATACTGATTTTATTGTTCATAGGTAGTGCTGATGGTGCTGATTTTTTTTTTTATTGCTCATAGGTAGTGCTGAGTTCCGGGTTGCATTTCGACTTCATTATTACTGCTTTATGGTCAGTGAAATGCAGAGCTAGTGGTTCTTCTAGCGGATCAGCTTGGATCCGCTAGAAGCCGTGGAACGCATCTCCACCGCTTAAGTCAACGGTCCATGTCAGAAAGAGAATGTGTGGTATGAAACATGGTTATATACGCATTTGAGCATTTGACCGCAGCGCCCTCTCGTCTATAAACGTTGAGCCAATGCATGCCAAGTTTAACTCGATTATATTACGCATTTGACCGCAGCGCCCTCTCCTGTATAGACGTTGAGCGGCTACATGCAATGTTTCATCCATGACAGACAGATGGGATGGCAATCGATGTGAGCACAGACACCAGACGGATGGACAAGGCTAGACCCTCAAAGAGCCTCGCCCCTAAAAACACTTTTTTTTTCTTTGCAGTTACCCTTTAAGGGAGAACATTGGTGGTTGGAGCCAAAAAGTTCCTAAAACACTGTTTTTTGGAAAATAAGCATTTTTAAAATCTACAGCTATTTTTTTTTTGATCTGGCAAGTTTTTTATTTTGGAGATTAATATATGAGCCATAATATCACTTTATAATATCTATGTGGGCTGAAACTGCACTGAAGCGCTAAAACAACACTTTCTCAAAACAAAAATTTTGGACTCCTTACAAATATTCAGGAGGGGTATCTCAGCATCTAGGGCAGGCAGAAATATAACTGTTTTAGCAACATGTAAGCTAAATGCAAAGCATACAATGTTGGATGCAAATATTTCAGTATAGGTGTAGAAAAATGTTTAACTGAACCATTGTTTTATTGCTTGGCAGCTCCACATTGAGCACTGAACTTCAATGTGTTGTAAAGTCACGAATAATGGTTCAATCTAAGAAGTGCTTCTATCTAGGGTTGTGCGAATATTCTGAATTTCGAATATTAGTTCCGAATAATACACTATTCAATATTCGCTTCGAGAAGAACTGCATTATTCGCGCTTTTCGAAGTGTTGATTGTGGCGGGTTAGCTTCGTTGAGTGCGCTTCTTACCAAGCACCGGTGCGCTGCGGAGAAGCAATACCCGCGGTAGCGAGCTCCGCGTGTGTTGCTTCTCTGCAGTGCACTGGTGCTTTGTAAGAAGCGCACTCAATGAGGTAACCCGTCGCGATAAACACTTCGAAAAGTATGAATATCGTAATTGCATGCTTGGAAGTAAAGCATTCATTCAAAGTGGGATGGTGCACCTGTGCCGACTGTATCTGAAAAAATCAGCAGAACCCATCCTTTGGGAATGATTATCTACGTTAATCACGAATCAGTATCAAACGGTGCGGAGTTATGCGCGTCATCGTGTGGCCGGCAGCACTCTAGATACGCCAGCCCACTCTTGAAGAGCGATTCTAAATTTGTTGACACTTTCACAGCCCTGCGCACGATCTCCGCAGCCCAGCACGTGCGTTTGTGTCACTTAGGAAGGCGAGCAAAGCACGCGCCATACGCCACAAACACTCAAAATGGTACCGACCAGACTTTTGGCGTCTCAGCTAGTCTCAACCAACGGTACTTTAAGCGGTCGTTTATATCTTTGCTGCATGGCAGCACAGCGCTGTCGCGCTACGTGCACTGTGGCGTTCCATGCACGAGGGCTCATTCCGCTCTCGTGGGGCTGAGCACGCCGCTGTCACCCTCTCCCGAGCGGGAGAGGGTGAGCTAGCGGCCGTGCTCGGCCTCACGAGAGCGGAATGAGCCCTCGTGCATGGAACGCGCGCGCACCGGTAGCTGTGACAGCGCTGTGCACAGCGCGTCCTATGGTAAAGATATAAACAACCGTTTAGAGTGCGTTGAATGACTGCCTTCATAGCTCTGTGGTTAGCGCGGTCTGCCTGCTGATCAAAGGGTCAACGGTTCGAATCCCAGCCGGCGCCGGTCTTTTTTATTTATTTGATCGACCCGCGGCGTAAGAGGTTAGATAGCCAGATAGATACATAGACGAAAAGTGCGTGAGGTTAGTCGAAGAATGCCTATTCGCATTAATAAATGAAAACTTTGTGAATGTGTACATCTACATAGTAGTAGTAAAAGTTTAAAAATTAAACTGTTATGCATGAGTATATTATGTTAGGCAGAGATGCCCTTATAACGTGCATTCATCATGCACGATTCATTTCTTTTTAACTCGAGATTAAAGAAAGAATATTTTATATAGCAAGATTTGTAAATTCACTCCATTGGGTATAGTTGACCATCTCTACAGAATTCATTTTATGTCAAATTCGATCGTTTTACTTGCCATCCCAAGACACCAGGCCTTTTGAGGTCACAGTTCATAAGTATAGATAGAGTAAACTTAGCTTATAAATGAACAAGTGGGACAACCTTCACAAGTTTAGCTGGGTTTTCGTCTAAGTATTATGCAATGGTAGTGAAAGGCATAGAAAAACTATTCAATATTTGAATTGAAAATATTCGGCCAAAACCACTACTTAGTTCAAACTCAAAATCCACTATTCGCACAAGACTACTTCTAACATTGTATTCTTCATAATTTGTGGTATCTTACAGTATGTTAAAACATTCTTTTTTAAAAATGGTGTTTCACTAGTTTGGAAACAATCTAATTAATTATAATTATCCTAACAACTATTTTACTAATTAAAAAGGATAACAGATATTTGAAATCAGCACAAAAGTCTGTGCTGTTTCATTGGGCTTGGCCAAAAAATACGGAAGAAAGTTCCAAGACCAGTGTTCCCCCTTTAGGCTTTGAGTGCCGCACCCGAGAATACTCTGGCATGCTCCTCCCCAGTACACCCTCTGCCGGCACTCGAGTACACTCATTTCGAGTTTTCAATTCATTCCTGCTGCTCTTAACTTAACTCAGGCTGACAAAAAAATTTTTTTTTTGCTGAGTACGGCATCTATGGACAACTTATTGAACCATATCTTTTAGCTGTAGTTTTGCCTCTTGACGCCAGGGGAGCGTTTTGTGGGGGCAACTTCCTCCTTATGCGTTTCCGACTCAACGTTGGTTTTGAATGGCGAACCCACATGCTTCAACTTCGCACTCCTTGACGGATGCTGAAATCGAGAAACTGCCAATGGATTGAGAATATGATGACAGTGAAACTGGGTGTACTTGGGATACTGCTGGAAGTGATGCAAGGTGCCACTTTCCATTGTGCTGTGTTTCGAGAAATACCACACAAAGAAAAGATTTTTAAATTGAAGAAATTCAGAAGTTTAAGAACTCCTTGAACGTTAAGCAACGTAATCTGGGAAATAAATGTACATAGTGTACATTGATTTCCCAGAATACACATAAAACATGCACGCGTAATTTGCACGTTAACCCGCGTTTGATGCGTCCAACAAAAAATTTTGTGCCGCGAAAAACACTTGGCACAGGGTGCACGCTGGGAGGGGAAAAATCTGGCGCTTAAAGGGTTAAAGGAGCGGTGCAACAATATTAAATTGGAATGTTTTTCACTTTACACGAGCTTACTGGCACACCTGGGACTCAAGGATACTCACACGCAACGCCACTGACCAAGAAACTCCTTCGTTGCGGTGTAATTTCAAGGACAAAATCGATCATTTTCATTCAATCTCTCCTTTGCAAAATTTGATGACGTCACGTGGGGATCGCAGTACCCCAAGTGACGATATTTGAATGCGGTTCATAGATTGGACCCGAGCATTGCGTGGGCACTCGATTTGGGCTCGTGATAATTACTAGCTCGAGAAGCATTCGGGTAGTGGCGCGTGTCCAATCGCTGCAACGACGACAATAGCCGAGCCATAACAATGTCTGGAACTCAGCGCGTGTCCTGTGCTTTGCCAACCCCAGCGCGTGGCTATGAAAAACATTGGCGGCATATAATCGGCTCCAGATCACGTGGCCGCTTCTTCTGGCTGCGAGTTGAGGGGTGAACGCTGCTCGTTTTTCTTTAATTTTTTTCTGGGACTTCTATTGCGTGGGGTGAAAAACGAACGCGTGTTTCATAGGTCATTAACGTCAGGGATCCGTTTTAAGCGGTATTTGCGCAAAGTACAAAAACTGTTGCATCGCCCCTTGCTTGACCTTTTCTCATTGATCATCTTTGTCTTCCAGTCGGATGAAGCCTCTGGTTGAGAAGAATCTGCACGATGCTGCGCTCCTGGAGAGAGAATTGATGACACATCTGGCAAAAGGAATTCAGAACAGCGACATGAAGGCTATGGGACACTGCAGGTAAGACTATAATGGGAGCGGGAAGAAAATCTGTCTCGTAAAAATCAAGGCTCTTCCTGAAAGTTAGAGTGTCTCGAATGAAGGCTCTTGCATTCATACGAATGCCATCTTTTGTTTGTTCCCTTGTGCGACACTCTCTAACTCAGGGTGTTAGAAGCTTTACCCTGTTGACATTTATTATACTTGAGTCAATTTCAAGTGCCCTCGAAGGGATACTGGAAATTTTAGTTTTCATTTTGACTTTTGATTTGACCCTTTATTAGGTTTCCACTTTCTTGCTGTCTAAAAGCTATGTCACTCATTAACAATATAGAGTCGCATGGGGACAATGTACCCCTTCGCCACCGTTCAAGTCGATCATTGTTTGGGTTTGCCCCGGTTATCTTGCTGCATTACTGTCAGTGCTTAGGACGTCGTGGTAAACCACGCTGACAGGCTTGTCTTCACACCTGAGGTTGTGTTTCTCCTGGGCTGCATTTTTAAGGGAAGGTTGGAGAGGTACCCAGAAAGAAATTACGTAGGGGTGAACTCTAGTATATTTTGTCCAGTGGAAGAAAAACTATAAGAATTGCCGTGGGACTGACATTAACTCGGAGCTTTCGGCTTTCTAGTGTAGGGCACTATTGTGGGCAAGCAGGTGCAGCTGCGAGCCTGCAAAACCGTCACCCTTTGAGACTTGCTTGCTTGCGCTTGTGTACGAGGACAACTTTCTGTGGTGCTTCTGAAGAAATAAAGGGTGTGTGCATGTAGTTTCATGAAGCACTCAAGGGGTGTGGCATATCTTGTGCTCACAAGGACGGCATTGTGAAGCCACTACCATCAAAGATGGGAGTAGCCATAAAACTACCACGCACCCATAATCTATGGCCGAAACGACGTGCAAAGACATACTAATCTACTCCAACTTTCTGCTCCTATCGTGGGCCAACAATAGGAGCTGAAAGACGAACCAAAAACACATTGTTGACTGCTTGTGAATGGATTGTGGAAGGCGTGGAAATGCCTAGATCTTAGAACATTGCATCACACTTTCTCTCAAAATTCTTCCCTGCACTGCGCTCGTCGGGAGGGAGGGGCTTCAGCGCTACTTCATACATCAAATTGTACAACACTAATTTTGATATTTGTGACCCAAAAAGCTGAGTATAGACAAAAAATATTTTTTCCTGTGTGAAAGGACTGCTTTTAGTCTCGTTAAGGAGCTGCAACGATTGACAAGTGAGAAAGCACCCTGCCCATGCCCTACAGGTGGAAGCTGCAGCTGCGCTACGAGAATGCAGATCCTGGCAGACCCCCGCTATTGTGCTGAGAAGAATGTGGAGCACGCCCTCTGGAAGTCTGCCTTCTACCAGGGCATCGAGACCTTCTGCGCAGAGTCACGGAGGAGTGCCCAGACCTCCAGGAGGAAGCCAAGATGCACCTGCTCAGCCTGGTCGACGAGGTACCCCAGACTGTCCAAAGCCGTTGCAAGAGTTCTCACTAGGGGTGTGCGAATACTCGAATATACGAATTCGAATAGAATAGCAAGTTCCCGAATAATTCGATCTCGCGAATCGAATTGCTAGTATTCGGTTTCTCAAATATTCAATATATTCGGCCATCGATGCGTGATAGGCGCGCGGAGCTGATAAAAGAGTTGTTTTATCTCCCGATGTTAGTGTCGTGCTGTTCGACAGACCAGGCGAGAAAACCTAGTGCACAGGTTAGAAAAAAGAAAAGTAACGAACGCCACAAACTTTATAGTAAGCAGATTTCACTCATGATCGTGACGCAATCTAACCTTGAATCACTATTGAAACATCCTCGTCTGCGCTCGCTTCCAGAGAGGAATTGTTGGGAGGCCGGAATTCCGCGCCCTGCCTAATTCTTTTTATGAGTAAAACCCTTCATTTCAATTTGAAGCGCTAATGTAGAACACACTTGCCACCCTCACAGAAATTGGCGACTGCAGGTTCACAAAAAGAAAATCTGACGTTAACCACGCCGACAAAAGCCAGCCGAGTTGTCATCGTCCTTTTTTCGGAACCGCAAGCTGCAAATTCTGATCTCGGAACGAAACTGAACGGAAAGATAGTGTGCCTAAATTTGAGAGGGTTTCCAACCGTTTGAGAGCCGCGTTTGAATTACGAACTGTGAAGAAGGTGACAAAAAGACGAAAGAAGCATTCGACGAAAGTGTCAATCAGGCAGGCGTCGTCGCTCTTCCATTTCCTTGCCTTCTTTCCTCATGACTTACACAATACATGCGCACTCACCACCACTCTGCGCAGGAGCCGCCCCGTGGTTTCAGTTCTGCTTTCTCTCTCTTTTAAATCTAGACTCTCTAAAACAGTATAGATGAACGGAAGAATAGATGCATAGCGGGATAGTTGGACGGTGACTTGCGCCACCTAACCACATGTTTTTTTCTTACTTCAGATTATATTGTTTAAGCTGGTTTATGGAGATGTAACAGCTATCTGTTTATTTATATAAAATAAAACACCTGGGTGCTCTTTTTTTCCTTAAAATTGGGACCAAATATTGTGAAATGCCCCTTTTCTGAGATAGATAAATATTAAAAAAAAAGGACATGTCGCGGTGTTAGGTCATTCTTTTAACGAGAAAAAAAGGCACTGCGTGGCTGTAACTATGGTTTTTTTGTGACGCTTAGGGTAGATAGATTATGTTTGCGCCATGAAATTGGATCTTTGGAGCCCAACGTCCATCAACAACTGCTGCTTTTTTTGTTTTTTTATTAGAACTTTTATACATTTGAACTTTTGTTCGGTACGAGACGTATATTCTGCACCAGGCGCATACTCCGCACATATAATAATCTTATTCACAGCAGACTTTGAAAAATTTTCTACAAATTAAATCACTATTCAATATTCAATTCAATATTCTTTTTTTTCTTAATTCGATTTTGTATTTGATTTGATAACTACTATTCAGTATTTCCACACCCCTAGTTCTCACTCTTAAAGCCTGTTGACACACGCAGCATGCTCAACGCTCTAGACATAGTGCTGACTGCGCTACATGAGTGCTGTATTGGCACATTGCTGCATGAGACCCGACCCCTTTTCTGTCCACACCCACTCAATACAGCGATGAATCTTCTCTAACTTAGCGCTGGGATGCATGTGCGTCAAGGCGACTGTTACTTAATTTGCTAGTTTTCTAGAAATATGTTATCAAGGCTATTCATAGGATTATGAGGTACAGCAATTGCTTAAGAATATACAGTAAAACACTCGCTAAAACGAAGTTGAGGGGGAGCCGTAATTACTTTGTTATAACGATTAGTTTGTTATAGCCATTGTTCCACTTCCACCGCCAATTAGCGAGCCAGGGGAGATGTACTCACAACCGAATCTGGCGTAGAAGCCTGCCACAAGAGCAAACTAGCTAACATAAAAACACACACACAAAAAAAAAGCTCAATCATTTACGATTTTATTTGTGCATCACATCACTGAATGCTCCGCGCTGTTACGGCTTGCTTTGCAGCAAAGCTGATGTTGCGGAGCACAGCAGCAGTGTGGTGGGCCATGCAGTTGTCGAGAACGAAGCATATCTTGCAGTTCCACTTGCCGAGCCGCTCATCCCATTCCTGCAGCCACTGTGAAAAAAAAATTTTCTTGTCATCCAAGCTTTGCGGTTCAAAACATAAGTAACGTCTAGTTTCTTTTTTCCCTTTAAAACATTGTGGTGACTCACTTTTGCCAATAATGAGGGCTTGCAGCTTTTCAGACCCGTCCATGTTCCAGCGCACAAAGCAACACAGGCGCTCTTTAAAGCGTTGGAGCCAGCCGCTACTTTCCACAAAATTGTTGTGTCTCATTATGGAGGCGAAGTCCCTCAGTGCTCCCGCGGAGTGAACCACAAAGTTTTCATCTCGGCTGTTGCACACCCCAGCATCATCCACCGGAGGTCAGCATCGAGGCATAAATAGAGCTATTGCTAAATTACCCAAGCATCAAGAAGCATGCAGGGAATGTAGTTAAGACACGCTGCGCCGCTCACCTTAGCTGTATTAAAGATTTTAAAGAAATCATAACGAAAAGGCATTTGCATAATGCATGTGCGAACTGCCACTTGTTCTAGATTTTTGCTTAAAAAAATGCTACTGCCAATGTCAGCACGTGCAGCAAGTATAACTACATTCCCTGCACGCTTCTTGATGCATGGGTAGTTTAGCAGTAGGCCTATTGAGTGTTGGCTGAGGCTCGAAGCTCAATCAGTGAGGGCACGAATTGCAGCTGTACTCTGAGGCCGCACCCCTGTTCGATCTGTGCTTTGTGGGATGCTCTTTCATTACGGAAAACTCCATAAGCCAGCCAACTGTTTAATATTCTATGTGAACAAAAGATTTTCTTAGTCATACTAGCATTTCCAGTTTGTAGTGCATGCAATTACAGTTGCCTAGCAATTTTTCGGACTCCGCAGGTGCCGAAAAATTGTCTGGATAATAGAGCAGTTCAAAAAGTCAGCAGATTAAAGAACTTGCCTTCATTACTGCCTACGGGCTTAAAAGTCGTTAATCGTGCCTTGCTTCATGGCTATGCCTCCGCTTGCGTTCGGCCAATCTCTGTCAGCTTGAGAATCGCTGCCTTCCTTTCTGATATAGATGGTCGAGTACTTTCTGTGCTACAAATGATACTTCGTGGCGGCGGAAGAGCAGATGGGACCGTGACGTCCAAACCAGCGCAGGCGACAAACACGATTTACCGAGACGGAGATGAGAGGTGCAAGTCCATGACTACAGAATGGCGAATGAACAAAGCAAAATGGTAACAATGATGACGATAATGACGCGCAGCTAGAGAAAAAAATTGTAGCATAGCGTACCTAGCTGGACCTAGCAGTACTCAAGTGGCACTGCCAAACCAAACCAATCCGTGTCCAGCCTTTATAGAATCTAAAATGGCGGCTTCTCGGTGGTATTTCCTCACTGATCGCTCGCGACGATTTTATCCGGAAAATCGAACCTTCTGTCTTCCGAAACATTGGTCGTGAATATCCGTTCTACTTCTGTCGGTAGGTCACGGTTCCTCCTTTAGGTCCGAAACATTGAACAAGCCCGAATTATCGGCGTCTGAAAATCAGCAGAACCCATCCTTTGGGAATGATTATCTACGTTAATGCGAATAGCATCAAACGGTGCGGAGTTATGCGCGTTCGTCAGGTGGCCGGCACACTCTAGATACGCCAGCCCACTCTTGAGGCGATTCTAAATTTGTTGACACTTTCACAGCCCTGCGCACGATCTCCCGCAGCCCAGCACGTGCGTTTGTGTCACTTAGGAAGGCGAGCAAAGCACGCGCCATACGCACAAACACTCAAAATGGTACCGACCAGACTTTCTGGCGTCTCAGCTAGTCTCAACCAACGGTACTCTAAACGGTTGTTTATATCTTTACCATAGGACGCGCTTTACAGCGCTGTCACAGCTACCGGTGCGCGCGCGTTCCATGCACGAGGGCTCATTCCGCTCTCGTGAGGCTGAGCACGGCGCTACATCACCCTCTCCCGAGCGCGGGAGAGGGTGAGCTAGCGGCCGTGCTCAGCCTCACGAGCCCTCGTGCATGGAACGCGCGCGCACCGGTAGCTGTGACAGCGCTGTAAAGCGCGTCCTATGGCAAAGATATAAACAACCGTTTAGAGTGCGTTGAATGACTGCCTTCATAGCTCTGTGGTTAGCGCGTCTGCCTGCTGATCAAAGGGTCAACGGTTCGAATCCCAGCCGGCGCCGGTCTTTTTATTTATTTATCGACCCGCGGCGTAAGAGGTTAGATAGCCAGATAGATAGATAGATAGATAGATAGATAGATACATAGACGAAAAGTGCGTGAAGTATCCAAAGAATGCTATTCGCATTAAAATCAGTCGGCGACTGCTACCGCAACCGTGTTCAAGCGTGGCATGTCGTCTTGTAGTGCGTCCCGTCTAGCGTCGCTGTCTTTCGTCCCATACAATACAGTGAAAAGTGAACCTGTGTGTGCTGGTCGAGCCACATGGCCTCGTTTGCTTCATTGGTTGCACATTATATCTGCGGGGTTAGATTGGTTAGATGGAACATAAACATCCAACCACCGTCACTGTAATGCAGGTCCTTTTTGTCGAAAGAACATCCTTAAAACAAAGGCGTTGCCACGGTGAATCGTGGGGTTTGTTGGCCCACACTCTGCGACACACCTCGATAAATTCGTTTAAGAGCCGCTCCCAAATGTCCGAGTGTGAGATTATGAAACGTGCAGATACGTATATGGTGGAGGAGGCGGAGGGTCTTGGTTTGTGTCGTCGGCCTCCGGAGTGATCTTGCGTGTTTGGCCTGCTCGCAGGGGACCATCTTCTACGAGAACCTTCTGGACAAGTTCCAGGAGACGTACGGCTTCAGCCTGAGTCAGTTTCTGGAGCCGGAGTCCGCGTCCGTGGGTGGCATGGGGTCCGGGCCCGGGGTGGGGGCACAGCAGGCCTGCCGGACTCGCTGCGGCTGGTGCTCATCTCGGCCCAAAAGATCTACATCTGCCTCGGGGACCTGGCACGCTACCGGGAGCAGGCCATGGGCACCACCAACTACGGGCGAGCCAGGAGGTGAGGCCCTGCGGTCACTGCCTCCTGCAGTTCAGACGGAGGATCGTCGTCTGCAGCTGCACTGTAGAAGCTTATGTCTTTTCATTTTTAGTGTTATGGCTGTCTTTTATACCAAAAGAAAGCAGGCAAATGCTGCCTTTTGCTCCTGGAAAAAGCCACTGAGTGTTTCCGTGTATAGGATCTGTCATCGCAAGGTTGAAGTGGGCAACTTTGATGCCATTCAACTGATAGTTAAAAGTCTAGTTCAGAACATGCTTGGTACAGAGTGTGCCACTGTTAGCACAGACATGTGATAGCACTAGTTGTTATGGGCTCTTCTTAAAGTCTAGTTCAGAACATGCTTGGTACAGAGTGTGCCACTGTTAGCACAGACATGTGATAGCACTAGTTGTTATGGGCTCTTCCCAGCACTGGAAATGACGTCCATTGTTGATGTTGGGGTTGTCGTTGTTGATGTTGCAGTTGTGGTCGTTGTTGATGTTGTAGTCGGCGTAGTAGTGCGTCCGTCGTCAATGTTGCCAAATCCTTGAAAGAAATCACCTGCTGCCTGTGGGAATTGAGCCTGGGTCTGCTGCGTGCGAAGCAGAGGCATTACCACAAGGATATGCCACAGCGTTAACAACCCGCTTTATACTTAGGGTTCTTGTAGTACCCGATGCCCACTGCACGCGCTCTCTGGAGAAAGAATTAGCCGGTGACAAAATGCCATCATAGCACTGTCAATGCCAGGAGATGCACTTTCACGCGCTCCGGAACAAAAAAGTAAACGACAGCGTTCGGAACAAAATGGTCAGATGTCAATTTTGTTCCGAAGTGCTTTTGTTCACGCACCCCACAGTGCGTGAACATGGCGCCAATGCCCAATGGCTTCGCCTTGACTGCACTGTAAATTAACACAGGACTTCTCTTTTTTTTTCTTCACTGTTTCTTAAAATCAAAATACTGTTATCAGACCCACAGCCTAGTGAAGGATGCCCTTTTGAGGCACCAATATAAATCTGACACCTAGAAATGCCCTTTCAAAGTAACACGGAAAAAAGTGTCGATGTCATGTTTGTACTAACAGTGCTGCACAGTGTACATGAGAGCTCATTGACTGCTGTCAGCTGCTGTGATTGCTGCTATGGTGTCCAGGCATCATTATCTTCAAACCAGAGTCACTAATGTCCAATCTTGCTGCTATACAACGTTTGCTTTCCGTGGTTCTTTCTCCTCTGATATCGCACAGAATTCACAGATTTGACTTCGCCAAGGAAGCCTCTTTTGTCCGTAGTTCACTGACAGAGTTTAATAGAGTGAGAAAATAGGCCACTTATTTTCCCATTCCCATTGAATATGTTGTGCTTTAGAAAGCAGTGGACAAAGCTACTCAGTTAGTCTTTGCGACATTGGTAGAGGCATGCTGTCTAATGGGGCTTCCCAAAAACTTTAAGCGAAATGTTCATATACCGTAAATAACAGAACAAAGATGTGCTTGCCTTATTTTTGGCCCAGCTTCTTCTCTTCCATATTAACACAGAATGGGTTTTATTTGCCGATTTCCAAAGAGTTCTGTAACATTTGGCTGTAACGGCCGGCTGTAACGGCCGGCTGTAAAGGCCGGCTGTAAAGGCCGGCTGTAAAGGCCGGCTGTAAAGGCCGGCTGTAACGGCCGGCTGTAACGGCCGGCTGGCTAACGGCACTGGTCTGTAACACGACTGCGCAAAGCATTCCGACCATAAGGAACCATATAAAAAGACTTCAGTCCCATTGCAAAATTTGAACTCGCCACCTCAAGATTATGAACCAAGTGCTATGAGTGCTGCACCAACCGACCTTTCCAGGCTTTTAGGGGCAAAGCTCCTTAGGGGCTAGCAATGTCTGTCCGTCCATCTGTCTGGTGTCTGTCTGGCCTCCAGTGCTGGTGCTCCTGCTTGTGAGCTCACAAGATCGTGTAGGAGAAAAAAAAAAAAAAAATGTGTGCTCAGTTGACAAGATTTGAACTTGTGCGGGGAGACCCCAATGGAATTTCTAGTCCATCGCCTTAACCACTCGGCCACGACTGCGGGACGAGTAGGGGGCTCTGAGATGTGGTAGTAACTCAAGAGCTGGGGATGTCATGGATGAAACGTTGCATGTAGCCGCTCAACGTCTATACAGGAGAGGGCGCTGCGGTCAAATGCGTATATAATCGCGTTAAACTTTGCATGCATTGGCTCAACGTTTATAGACGAGAGGGCGCTGCAGTCAAATGCTCAAATGCGTATATAACCACGTCCCATACCACACATTCTCTTTCTGACATGGATGAAAACGAACGAAAGGCTCCGCATGCTGCGGCTCAGCGTCTACGCAGACAAGCACTACCAGAGCTTCGCCCCAATCAATATCATTCACCACGTGGAGATGCGGTCAATTTTTTTTTGTTCTTTATTGAGGAGCTATTTGGGCTCGGTGGTACGGACCATGCAAGAGCAAACTCTTTGGTGCGGCGCACGAGGGAGTGGTAGCGCACTATGCCTTTCTCTTCGTCCTCGAAGGGCGTGGCACACATTCTGTGCTTACTAGTCTTTGTGAGCATGATCAGGCTCGTTGCCCTTGCTTCTGTGCCTTGCCCTTGCTTCTGTGCGACTACCCTGTAAAGCAGTGAGCCAGTCATTCTGGCATGGGCGGCACAAGTAACCAGACACCCGAACGTTTGGCTAGGCTTCGTTTAAAGTTTGTCTTAAAACTCGGGGACTCTTCGTAATCGCACGTGTCTCTTCAGCATTTAGGAAATATTTTATTCCTAACTTGGTAGGAGTTTTGGATCATGAAATGTTGACAACTTTATAATTGCGGTGGTTGTTGCTTCAACTAACGATTTGTACCTTGGGTCTGACATCAGAGGCCTGTGTTTACTGGCAAGTTGGACACTGAGATGAAATCTTTGCTTGCAGCTGGTACCTCAAGGCCCAGCAGATCGCCCCCAAGAATGGCCGTCCATACAATCAACTAGCCATTCTCGCCCTCTATGCCGTGAGTCACTCATTTTTTCTGTTGGCATGACGGACTGAAAATGTATTGGAGGTTGCTTACGAATAGTTTAATTAAATGTCTCGGCCATGTTGGAGAAAGCTTTGTCTCAGCTATGCTGCATGGAAGACTGTGGGAATTATGTCTATGCCGAGCCATGCTAACATTCCCCCAGTTCAAAAAGGTTCCAACCCCATGGCGTAATGAACTGTTTATGCGCAGCTTGCATGTGACGACATTGCAACGTGGTACTTCCTGCTTGTTCTTGCTGGGAAAAATAAATCTGGTGGTGTGTAATGCA
The DNA here is from genome assembly GCA_037355805.1 of Ixodes ricinus. NCBI lineage: Eukaryota > Metazoa > Arthropoda > Arachnida > Ixodida > Ixodidae > Ixodes > Ixodes ricinus. Next base: position 2,272 of record JAZHYW010057191.1, on the reverse strand, counting down.
TGCTGCCATAGGTAGTACGTAAGCAGCAGCGCAAAAGGATGGGGACATTCCAGGGAGACACGTGAAATGGACAGAGCAGAAGGCACTGAATTACAGCTTTGGTTGTGCCAAAGGTAGTACGTGCTCTGGAGCAAGGCCACTGCAATGACAGTTGATGTGACCCCAAAACCCCAAAACCCCAAAAAGGAGGTCCCTCTGATTTTGGCATAGTTAACTGGGGCAGTGGCAGCACATGCACCTGTGCCATAAGTAGCATATGTACCGTGTTTGCATAATTACTGTTGCACTTCCGATTCTAATGCGCAGGCAGATTTAGCTCCTAGATATCAAAAATCAGCAGAACCCATCCTTTGGGAATGATTATCTACGTTAATGCGTAATAGCATCAAACGGTGCGGAGTTATGCGCGTCCGTCAGGTGGCCGGCACACTCTAGATACGCCAGCCCACTCTTGAGGCGATTCTAAATTTGTTGACACTTTCGCAGCCCTGCGCACGATCTCCGCAGCCCAGCACGTGCGTTTGTGTCACTTAGGAAGGCGAGCAAAGCACGCGCCATACGCACAAACACTCAAAATGGCACCGACCAGACTTTCTGGCGGCCTCAGCTAGTCTCAACCAACGGTATTTAAACGGTTGTTTATATCTTACCATAGACGCGCTACAGCGCCGTACAGCTACGGTGCGCGAGCGTTCCATGCACCGAGGGCTCATTCGCCCGTGAGGCTGAGCACGGCCGCTAGTCACCCTCTCCCGCGCTCGGGAGAGGGTGATGTAGCGGCCGTGCTCAGCCTCACGAGAGCGGAATGAGCCCTCGTGCATGGAACGCGCGCGCACCGGTAGCTGTGACAGCGCTGTAAAGCGCGTCCTATGGTAAAGATATAAACAACCGTTTAGAGTGCGTTGAATGACTGCCTTCATAGCTCTGTGGTTAGCGCGTCTGCCTGCTGATCAAAGGGTCAACGGTTCGAATCCAGCCGGCGCCGGTCTTTTTTATTTATTTATCGACCCGCGGCGTAAGAGGTTAGATAGCCAGATAGATAGATAGATAGATAGATACATAGGCGAAAAGTGCGTGAAGTATCCAAAGAATGCTATTCGCATTAAAAAGTAAATTGCTGCCGATTCTGCCGCGCAGGTGAAACAATGAATGTTGAACACATACCTCATAGAAGCATATTTTATGAAATGCGCGCCAATACAAAAATAAGTATTGTGCACTAGTCGTCGCTCAACGATGGTTCTTCGCTGTCCACAGACGTAATCCTTGCTTTCGGTCTCAAAGTGTTTTCGCTTCTTGTGCTTGTACGAGTGCGCGACTGTCGTCTCTCCGGAGGTTCGTTTTCCAAACAACTTTCCAAGCTCGTCGGGGATCGAAAGGCCATGCAGTGCTGCTGCGTTATCTTTTCCCACCAGCATGATGGCCTTTCGTTTAGAATAACGCCTCCTAGTAGAACTTCTTTTGTTCTTCCATATTAACAGACACACGAGTCCGTAGACGTGATAGAATGCGCGTATCACGGATTCTAAATGACGAATGTAAACAAACGGTCATGATGGCGATGGGGCTAGCCACCGTGATACTCAGTATTGCCTTTTTCTTTTGAGTTTCGGTTTTTAGTTTTGATTAGCAACACGCATATATTTTTTGGGCACCGATTTTGGCAAAAAAAGTGCACTTTAGAATCGTGCAAGCACAGTATTAAAGTGCTCCACACAAATATTATGGGATCACTGAGCACCGCACAAAAGAAGCACTAGCTGGTATTTTGAAATATGTGCAGCTTGAGTGTTGCATTCGTCTGACTAAATCTCGTGCGAGCCAATTACACTGAAAGCACAAAAGCTGTTTGGGTGTTGATTGGTGCTCGGATCACGTGTCGATTGTTTTGATGAAGGGTTAGCTGTGTTGCAGTATTTGGGAATCTTTCAAGGTTTAGCTGGTGCTTGCTAGCTTGCATGTTTATGGCTTTTTCTGTAACCGGACAGGAAGATCCGTTTGTTTCCCGTGTTAATAATATACAATCTGTTGCTGTGTCTCTCTGGACAGAGGAGAAAGCTGGATGCCGTATACTACTACATGCGAGCTTGGCAGCAAGCAACCCTTTCCTGACTGCCAGAGAAAGCCTGTTGGCACTGTTCGATGATGCACGGAAGAAGGTAGGGTGCATCTCTTCCTCTGTCTCTGTGCACGCTCTATTGAAAAAATGAAATAGATTACCGTCGAGTGTCGGTAAGGTGACCTGAGAAATCGTCTGATTACCATCATTTCT
>JAZHYW010057190.1:0-26506 GCA_037355805.1 Ixodes ricinus | reverse complement strand
CACTGGGACCTGACAGGTTGATCAAAAGCCTGGGGATCTGTCTGGAACCAAATACCCGAAGAGAAGTAACTGACGCAGTAAGCTGAACATGCAGGCAGCATGTCCAGCCTACTTTGTCAGACTTTCTAGAGAGTTGGTTGGACACATACCCCATGTCAAATTTGCCAGGTAGTAGGTTATGCATTGCTGGTTGACAGTGCATCCGAGACCTTTTGCGTAATAGACGTTTTCTTTCATTGTTGTAAAGTGTGCTGGGGAATATATGAAGTGTGAGGGATAGCATAAATTTGCTTTGCCTGCGTGATTGTTGGGAAGAGATCCTGCACAGTTAAAGGGATCATGAAACAGAATGGCAACCGGATGACCTCTCTATCCCTAAGGGGATTATATTGTGACTTGCCGGTAACACAAGCTGTAAGTTGCCTTTGACTGCATAAACCTTCGTTCTGAGGCTTGTCAACTTAGAGTAGTGCATCTTCTACGTAATCTCCAAGATGGTCCTCTTCTTGTTGGTAGCTTGGTCAATGACACTGGACACTTCACACACACATGATCACTAACCAAAGTCTCAAAATTGTTTCAGAGTTTCATGAATAGTTTTTTGCTGATGTGATTGTGTAGGGTTGATCAAGTGTAGGATTTCAAGGGGAACTCTGCCGATTTTTTGAACTACTTAATCCAAAGGCATCATCTGAATGCGGATGGCTTCCTGGTTCCGAAATGCTATCTCGTTCCTCCAGATTCATTCTAGTTAATTAAAAAAGTCATATTTTGTTTGCTGCCAAAACCAATACATTGTTCTCCCCAGGTTTTCCCTAGTTCTCCCTGTCATTCAAACGAGACGTCACCGGCGGGCAGCGAGGCGCGCAGCCGGCAATCGGGTACGCTCGCACTCCGCCTTTCTCGCATCAAATAGCGAGAAAACGGGTGTTCGTGCTATAATAATCTCAAGTTGCACAAAGTATGACCTTGACATATGTGCTGAACTGTGAGAAAGTAAAAAACGGAAGCAACTAGGAGTTTGAGAGAATTGTTTTTGCAACTCGGTACGCTCATGCCACGGCTCGCTAGTTTCGTGAACTCGCTAGCAAATCCATTACCCTTTTATCAGAAGCTGGCAGTTACGCTGGCAAAGAAAGGCCGAAGAGTCACGCGATTCATTTTTTGATAAATTACCCAAACACCGCGGAAAAAGCTAGAAATGTGGGTACAGATCTCCCACACGCTCGTGTTACCCAAAGGAATGTGCCATTTGGTATAGATTTTCTTTAGAAGAGTCACTGCTGCAGACGCCAGCACGCGTAACTTCTCTTGTGACATGCACATGCTCTTTGGCGCTTAGTTAATCCAGCAAAATATCTATAGACCATTTGAGGAAAGCGCTTTGGTCAGTGCCACTTTCAGCGTTTGTACGTGTGGCGTGTGCTTTGCTCGCCTTTCAAAACAGCGAACATGCGTGTGCTGGGCTGTGACCTAACACGTCTAGACTGTGATTCTCGTAAACAATGAAATGTATAGAATGGAATGAATAGTATTTGTGTGGGCCAGATGGCTGGTTCCTGTTCATGAAGATTTTGCTAAAATGGCAGTTAAAAGAGCTCCGCAACCACCGAGCCGAGAAAAAGTAAAAAAAATATATATATAGTTTTTTTTTTTTACTGTTGGAGTAGAATGCAATGCGCTTTTAAACACTCATCTACGAGTGCACGAGGGAAACAGATAAATCTAAGATTTTCTTCTTAAAAATTAAGTTTTGGTTTCGCACAGTTTACGTCACCTGTAAATTTACATGCCTTCCCTCAACAACATTAATATTTTCATGGTTTTAAAAAAGTTTTTCAGCGCTCTATAGCATTTTTCTTTTCTCCGCAATAGAATAAAATAAAGATGTTTTCAACACCTCTTCTGCGAAAGAACATTGCATGCCAACCACTTGACAAACCAGGGAACAGTTCTTTCATATATTAATGGAGCTCAACACCTGTTCTGTAAACCTCTGTAATGCCAGACACGAATAGCAATGTGTCGAAAGTCATGTTAAATTCAAACTTGAACTTTGTATGGACATTTCACTTCTTGTCTTCAACAGATCGGCCGCGTGTGTGGAACTCCGAGAGTAGCCCGAGCTAGCTTCGATGTACAAAACAAATATAATGTTTATGAAAAAAAAAAAAAAAATCACTGAAGCAATTGTGTACAGAAATGTGACTGCAGCAAATGTCGAATATTGTGCTAGAATGGCCACTATTTTTCTCGATATTATTAGCGCTCCTTTTGGACGACTGTCATAGTGGTTACAGCCGGCTTGAGTCTGCGCTTGCCGCTTTTGAAGCTGTTCCAGTTGCAGAAGGATACGCAACTCGCAGCACGCGGCTATGAAGTGTTTTGAGCATAAGTGAGATTGTTTCTCGTGACACTAGTTCTCTCGTCACACAGCTCGCACAAAAGCACCTTGGTGTGGCTGGCCTCCACTGCTGCCGGGGAGCGCATTTGTTTTTTCTTTCACGAAAACAAGGGTAAAATAGAAGCTTTTTCCGACACTGTTCCTGCAATCTACTGTGGATCACAGATTGCTACTCATTGCACGGGAACTTTTAATCTTGAAGCTCTGAAAAATAGTGTGGATCGGTGGCACCCAGAAAGTCACTTTGCGGCTGCCCGCCGGTGACGTACACGGGTAGGGGAGAAGTAAGGATTTTTCATTGTTGCCAGTAGAGAGTCGCCGCCTGGAACCCTCGTGGCCAGTGTAACTTGAAAATTCAATAACTTCACAAAAATATTTTTATTTTGATAAAATATTTTGACTATCACTTAAGAAAGGGTTATTGATGCGGCCTGCCAGTTTCCAGCCAAATCGAAGACAATTGAAAAATCGGCGGAGTTTCCCTTTAAAGGGATACTTCAACGAAATTTGAAATATTCCCGTCGTGTTCAAAAATAGGTTGAATATGATTTACCATGTCCGTAAATGACAATCGCACGTTTGTATTTTGATCCTGGTGGCTGTATTTTTCGTTATAAACGGCCCACTCTGGCAAGCGCTCGGAGAAGGCCCAGCTCCAGAGCATGTGACATCCAACGCAATCGTGACGTAGGTCGTCTCGAGACGAGCAAAGCTACGGCGAGGCTGACGTCGAGAGGATGGCCTAGTCGTTCCAGCCACCGAAGCGGCTGCTTTTGTACGAATTTTGAGTGACGGGTTAATCTTCTATAATCTTGTAGGGGGACAATAGCGACTTCTGCGACACACAAACGGGATTCTCGGGAAGAGGGAGTTCCTCCTTCCCCCTTCTCTCGTCGTGGCCGGAGGCGAGACGACCTCCGTCACTAGCTGTCAAGGTTCCTAGACGAGCATTACAAACGAGGCGTTAGCGACATTCACCAGGTGCTCTTTGCTTATCGTTTAATTCATTTTAAAATTCCTTTCCGAGACTTTTTTAACAAGATATTGGTATGTTCCATGTGATACTGCTCTTTTGAACACATATAGACCAAAAAATGAGCGCCGAAATTTCGTTGTAGTCTCCCTTTAAAGGGTAACTGCAGAGAAAAAAAGTTTTTTTAACTGCCTAATTAAAACAAGCATGTCAGAAAAAAATTTCCTGCGCCAAAAAAAAATTTACATCAATATCTAGCTGAGACGCCAGAAAGTCTGGTCGGTACCATTTTTGAGTGTTTGTGCGTATGGCGCGTGCTTTGCTCGCTCTTCCTAAGTGACACAAACGCACGTTGCCAGTTGGAAGTTTGTGTTTGTCCGTCCCTTCTCGTTTTTCTTCCGCAAGTTTAATTATCCATACCAACCCGCCGTTCTGTCCTTACTGATTTTAGTTTGCGACTATTTCGTGCGTTTTACATCGCGCTCCACAAAGTTGGTGTTATACATCATGGAGTGGCTGTTATACGTCACGGAATGACGTGCGATAGCAACTCTTCTCATTGGCTGAGAGATTGGCAGCTTAGATCTTGGTTGTTAAACCTTTGTGATATGTTAATGCGAATAGCATTCTTGGATACTTCATGCACTTTTTGTCTATGTATCTATCTATCTATCTATCTGGGTATCTAACCTCTTACGCCGCGGGTCGATAAATAAATAAAAAAGACCGGCGCCGGCTGGGATTCGAACCGTTGACCCTTTGATCAGCAGGCAGACGCGCTAACCACAGAGCTATGAAGGCAGTCATTCAACGCACTTAAACGGTTGTTTATATCTTTGCCATAGACGCGCTTACAGCGCTGTCACAGTCGGTGCGCGCGCCTGCACGAGGGCTCATCCGCTTCGTGAGGCTGAGCACGGCCGCTAGCTCACCCTCTCCCGCGCTCGGGAGAGGGTGATGTAGCGGCCGTGCTCAGCCTCACGAGAGCGGAATGAGCCCTCGTGCATGGAACGCGCGCGCACCGGTAGCTGTGACAGCGCTGTAAAGCGCGTCCTATGGTAAAGATATAAACAACCGTTTAGAGTACCGTTGGTTGAGACTAGCTGAGACGCCAGAAAGTCTGGTCGGTACCATTTTGAGTGTTTGTGCGTATGGCGCGTGCTTTGCTCGCCTTCCTAAGTGACACAAACGCACGTGCTGGGCTGCGGAGATCGTGCGCAGGGCTGTGAAAGTGTCAACAAATTTAGAATCGCCTCAAGAGTGGGCTGGCGCATCTAGAGTGTGCCGGCCACCTGACGAACGCGCATAACTCCGCACCGTTTGATGCTATTCGCATTAACGTAGATAATCATTCCCAAAGGATGGGTTCTGCTGATTTTTTAATTTCCTTTTGAGCAGCATATTTTTACGTTTAATGAATAACCAATGTAATGGGAGTTATTATTCTTTACAAAAGGTTTACAAGACGGGCACTTTCGTTTGAATTCATACCATAACAAATAAAAGCATGGCCGCCGCTGTCTCTGCTCTGCCTGTCTCGCCTACCTCGAATAGTCGTTTCGCCTAAGTGATCGGTGTTTCCTGTTGACCGAGGCGCTTGAGTGATACTTCCTGAAGGGAAGTGGTGCGTGTTTAGCAGCTGTCACAGGTGTTAGTGATAGGAAGTAACATGGGGTTGAGGCTTTCATAGCGCGGTGTGTTACTTTTGTTTTCTTTGCTTTCGTAGCGCATCTTCGCTTTCTCCATGCTTTTTTGCTTGCACATGCAAATGGCGATTTTTTGGAGATGTCAGCTCCTGTAAAGTGGCGCCGTCGCTCTGTAAAGTGCTGTCAGACTAGTGATAGCAACAGCGAGTCTTCCAGCAGCCATGTTGCCCCGAAAGATGACAGGCTGAATGCTATTTGGTTGGAGGCAATCAGGCGTTTGCGTAGGCGACAGTCGTGTCCACGTATGTTCTTGTCCTTTCGCTCCGGAGGCCTTCGAGATTCGCACCGGGTGCACCGAACATCCATGACTAAGACACGGGGCAATCCCGACGCTTTTCCCACCGAGTGCGCCGAAGGCCCGGGAGGCTCAGGCGGTGCGCCGTCTTCGTTGCTGGCAGCCGTCCTTCGCGGCGTATCTTCGTATGGCCGAAGACCCAGTTGCTCGCAGCGGCCAAGAAGCTGATGCTTCAATTCGAGGTCCATTTTGCGCGCAGTTCACACAGAACCGATGTTACTAGTTGCACAGAACACAGAAGTTCCAAAAGAATGGTGTACGCACACAAAACGCACCGGGAGTCGAGACGCTGCGTACGTCGTTAACTCCGCAGCCAAATCAATCCAAGAGCGAGGGGCGGGGCGTACTTCTCCTCCACGCGGGTCGGAAAGAGCAGGAGTTTCAAATGATGGAAGGTTGTGACTCCAACTAAATTACGTCCTGTGGCGTAAATATTTTTTTTTTCGCTGAAGATTTGTTTTGTGACATGCTTGTCCTAATTAAGCTGTTTTAAAAAGAGGCCGCATCTCCACGTGGTGAATGATGTTGATTGGGGCGAAGCTCTGGTGGTGCGGATCATACTGATTTTATTGTTCATAGGTAGTGCTGATGGTGCTGATTTTTTTTTACTGCTGATAGGTAGTGCTGAGTTCCGGGTTGCATTTCTACTTCATTATTACTGCTTTATGGTTGGTGAAATGTAGAGCCAGTGGTTCTTTTAGCGGATCAGCTTGGATTTGCTAGAAGTTGTGGGAACGCATCTCCACCGCTTAAGTCAACGGTCCATGTCAGAAAGAGAATGTGTGGTATGGAACATGGTTATATACGCATTTGAGCATTTGACCGCAGCGCCCTCTCGTCTATCAACGTTAAGCCAATGCATGCAAAGTTTAACGCGATTATATACGCATTTGACCGCAGCACCCTCTCCTGCATAGACGTTGAGCGGCTATATGCAACGTTTCATCCATGACAGACAGATGGGATGGCAATCGATGTGAGCACGGACGCCGGACGGATGGACAAGGCTAGACACTAAGGAGCTTCGCCCCTAAAAACGCTTTCTTTTCTTTGCAGTTACCCTTTAAGGGAGGACATTGGTGTTTGTAGCCAAAAGTTCCCTAAAAACTGTTTTTTGGAAAGTAGGAAATTTGAAATCTACATCTATTTCTTTTTGATCTGCCAATTTTCTTATTTTGAAGATTAATATATGAGCCATAATATCACTTTATAATATCTATGTGGGTCGAAACTGCACTGAAGCGCTAAAACAACACTTTCTCAAAACACAAATTTTGGACTCCTTACAAATATTGAGGAGGGGTATCTCAGCATCTAGGGCAGGCAGAAATATAACTGTTTTAGCAGCATGTAGCTAAATGTGCAAAGCATACAATGTTCGATGCAAATTTTTCAATATAGGTGTAGAAAAATGTTTAACTGAACCATTGTTTTATTGCTTGGTAGCTCCACATTGAGCACTGAACTTCAATGTGTTGTAAAGTCACGAATAATGGTTCAATCTAAGAAGTGCTTCTATCTAGGGTTGTGCGAATATTCGAATTTCCAATAATAGTTCAGAATAATACACTATTCAATATTCGCTTCGAGAAGAACTGCTTTATTCGCGCTTTTCGAAGTGTTGATTGTGGCGGGTTAGCCCCGTTGAGTGCGCTTCTTACCAAGCACCGGTGCACTGCGGAGAAGCAATACCCGCGGAAGCGAGCTTCGCGGCTGTTGCTTTTCTGCAGCGCACCGGAGCTTTGTAAGAAGCGCACTCAATGGGGTAACCTGGCACGATAAACACTTCGAAAGTATAAATATCGCAATTGCGTGCTTGGAAGTAAAGCATTCATTCAAAGCGGGATGGTGCACCTGTGCCGACTGTATCTGAAAATAAATGAAAACTTTGTGAATGTGCACTATCACAATCAATATGAGTGCGAACACCGCTCCGCGTGGCCCGCGGTACTATCAGTGCCCCCTGTCAACTGCTCTTTGAAGTACACGTGCACCTTAGTTTCGAGACATTTCGTCTCTAGCGATCGCCGCACCACTCTGCACGTCCGGGCCGTCTGCTGCGAAAACGGTCGGCGAAACCGCGAGACTGTTCACCATTGACGAGCATTTTTCGCTAGCAATGTGCGCCAGCAAAAATAAATTGTATAAACATCTTTAGGTTCATGCTTTTGATTAGGAAGTTTTAGTAGAATATTCCCCTGACTCCGATAACAATACCCGATACTTCGCCGCCGACTTTAAGCATGCATTATATTGTTATCGGAGGTTTCAAAACAATCAACTAAGCTTGATAAAAGCTTGGTCTGCTGGCCAAGTTGGTGATTGACATTCATATTAAAAATATCACAAAAAAGACGAGACAAAAAAGACGAAGAAGCGCTTGCCCTGTGTGCTGCTTCGCCCTTTTTGTCCCGTCTTTTTTGCCCTATATTTAAAATTAACTAAGACTGCCTATTATTTACTTCGCGTGAGTTTTGCGATAGCAAAGGACCACCAACTCGCACAGGCAAGAAGTAAGCGCGGTGCGTGTGTGGGTGATACCTTTCATCATAAAAAATAGCGCGAAAGAAACGACAATGACGTTAAGAAACAGACGGGACGTCCTCGTCGTTTTTTTCGAGCTGTTTTTCATGATGAATTCCCACCAACTCGCCCAAATATTCATTCTTCTAAATGATACCCTTCGCTCCTTAGCACTGTAAAAGCAACATGACACAGCATAAAGTTCAGTGTCGCTGCGGGTTATCGTGCGATAACCAGACCACTACTTTGCAGCTCGTACGCATTTGTCAGGGGAATAAACTAAAACTCCCTAATCAAAAGGATGACCCTAAAAATATTTATGCAAATATTTTTGCGGGCGCACATTGCTAGCGAAAAACGCTCTTGGTCATTGGTGAACAGTTTCACGGTTTCGCCGGCCGTTTTCGCTAGCCGACGACCCGGAAGTGCAGAATGGTGCGGCGATTGCTAGAGACGATACGTCTCGAAACCAAGGTGCACGTGTACTTCAAAGAGAAGTAGACAGGGGGCACTGATTGTACGCGTGACACGCGAGTGGTGTTCGCACTCATATTGTTCGTGGTAGTACATCTACATTGTAGTAAAAGCTTAAAAATTAAACTGTTATGCATGAGTATATTATGTTAGGCAGAGATGCCCTTACAACCTGCGTTCATCATGCACGATTCATTCTTTTTTTAACTCGAGATTAAAGAAAGAATATTTTATATAGCAAGATTTGTAAATTCACTCCATTGGGTATAGTTGACCATCTCTACAGAATTCATTTTATGTCAAATTCGTCGTTTACTTGCCATCCCAAGACACCAGGCCTTTTGAGGTCACAGTTGATAAGTATAGATAGAGTAAACTTAGCTTATAAATGAACAAGTGGGACAACCTTCACAAGTTTAGCTGGGTTTTCGTCTAAGTATTATGCAATGGTAGTGAAAGGCATAGAAAAACTATTCAATATTTGAATTGAAAATATTCGGCCAAAACCACTACTTAGTTCAAACTCAAAATCCACTATTCGCACAAGACTACTTCTAACATTGTATTCTTCATAATTTGTGGTATCTTACAGTATGTTAAAACATTCTTTTTTAAAAATGGTGTTTCACTATTATTTTTGGAAACAATCTAATTAATTATAATTATCCTAACAACTATTTTACTAATTAAAAAGGATAACAGATATTTGAAATCAGCACAAAAGTCTGTGCTGTTTCATTGGGCTTGGCCAAAAAATACGGAAGAAAGCTCCAAGACCAGTGTTCCCCCTTTAGGCTTTGAGTGCCGCACCCGAGAATACTCTGGCATGCTCCCCAGTACACCCCTGCGGCGCGCGAGTACACTCATTTCGAGTTTTCAATTCATTCCTGCTGCTCTTAACTTAACTCAGGCTGACAAAAAATTTTTTTTTTGCTGAGTACGGCATCTATGGACAATTTATTGAACCATATCTTTTAGCTGTGGTTTCGCCTCTTGACGCCAGGGGGAGCGTTTTTGGGGGGGCAACTTCCTCCGTATGCGTGTCCGAGTCAACGTTGGTTTTGAATGGCGAACCCACGTGCTTCAACTTCGCACTCCTTGACGGATGCTGAAATCGAGAAACTGCTAATGGATTGAAAATATGATGACAGTGAAACTGGGTGTACTTGGGATACTGCGGAAAGTGATGCAAGGTGCCACTTTCCATTGTGCCGTGCTTCGAGAAATACCACGCAAAGAAAGATTTTGAAGTACAAAACGAGCGTGTTGGTAACGGTACATAAACATGAGGAAGATACACAAAAGGGGGACGGACAACGAAGACTTTCTACCACAATGGAAGTCCTCGTTGTCCGTCCCCTCTTGTGTATCTTCCTCATGTTTATGTAAAGATTTTTAAATTGAAGAAATTCTAGAAGTTAAAGAACTCCTTGAACGTTAAGCAACGTAATCTGGGAAATAAATGTACATAGGGTACATTGATTTCCCAGAACACACATACAGCATGCATGCGTAATTTGCACGCAACCGCGTTTGTGCGTCCAACAAAAAAATTTTGTGCCGCAAAAACACTTGGCACAGGGTGCACGCTAGGAGGGAAAAAATCTGGCGCTTAAAGGGTTAATGCTTGGCCTTTTCTCATTGATCATCTTTGTCTTCCAGTCGGATGAAGCCTCTGGTTGAGAAGAATCTGCACGATGCTGCGCTCCTGGAGAGAGAATTGATGACACATCTGGCAAAGGAATTCAGAACAGCGACATGAAGGCTATGGGACACTGCAGGTAAGACTATAATGGGAGCGGGAAGAAAATCTGTCTCGTAAAAACCAAGGCTCTTCCTGAAAGTTGGAGTGTCTCGAATGAAGGCTTTGTGCGTTCATACGAATGCCCTCTTTGTTTGTTCCCTTGTGCGACACTCTCTAACTCAGGGAGTTAGAAGCTTAATCCTGTTGACATTGATTATACTTGAGTCAATTTCAAGTGCCCTCGAAGGGATACTGGAAATTTTAGTTTTCATTTTGTCTTTTGATTTGTCCCTTTATTAGGTTTCCACTTTCTTGCTGTCTAAAACTATGTCACTCATTAACAATATAGAGTCACATGGGTAAATGTACCCCTTCGCCACTGTTCAAGTCGATCATTGTTTGGGTTTGCCCGGGTTATCTTGCTGCATTACTGTCAGTGCTTAGGACGTCGTGGTAAACCACGCTGACAGGCTTGTCTTCACACCTGAGGTTGTGTCTCTCCTGGGCTGCATTTTTAAGGGAAGGTTGGAGAGGTACCCAGAAAGAAATTACCTAGGGGTGAACTCTAGTATATTTTGTCCAGTGGAAGAAAAACTATAAGAATTGCCGTGGGACTGACATTAACTCGGAGCTTTCGGCTTTCTAGTGTAGGGCACTTTGTGGGCAAGCAGGTGCAGCTGCGAGCCTGCAAAACCGTCACCCTTTGAGACTTCTTGCTTGCACTTGTGTAAGAGGACAACTTTCTGTGGTGCTTCTGAAGAAATAAAGGGTGTGTGCATGTAGTTTCATGAAGCACTCAAGGGGTGTGGCATATCTTGTGCTCACAAAGACGGCACTATGAAGCCACTACCATCAAAGATAGGAGTAGCCATAAAACGACCACACACCCATAATCTATGGTCGAAACGACGTGCAAAGACATACTAACGACTCCAACTTTCTGCTCCTATAGTGAGCCAACAATAGGAGCAGAAAGACGAGCCAAAAACACATTGTTGACTGCTTGTGAATGGATTGTGGAAGGCGTGGAAATGCCGAGATCTTAGAACATTGCATCATGCTTTCTCTCAAAATTCTTCCCTGCACTGCACTCATCGGGAGGGAGGGGCTTCAGCGCTACTTCATACATCAAATTGTACAACACTAATTTTAATATTTGTGACCCAAAAAGCTGAGTATAGACAAGATATATTTTTTCCTGTGTGAAAGGACTGCTTTAGTCTCGTTAAGGAGCTGCAACGATTGACAAGTTAGAAAGCAACCCTGCCCATGCCCCACAGGTGGAAGCTGCAGCTGCGCTACGAGAATGTGATCCTGGCAGACCCCCGCTATTGTGCTGAGAAGAATGTGGAGCACGCCCTCTGGAAGTCTGCCTTCTACCAGGGCATCGAGACCTTTCGCAGAGTCATGGAGGAGTGCCCAGACCTCCAGGAGGAAGCCAAGATGCACCTGCTCAGCCTGGTCGACGAGGTACCCCAGACGGTCCAAAGCCGTTGCAAGAGTTCTCACTAGGGGTGTGCGAATACTCGAATATACGAATTCGAATTGTATAGCAAGTTCCCGAATATTTCGATTCGCGAATCGAATTGCTAGTATTCAGTTTCTCAAATATACAATATATTCGGCCATAGATGCGTGGTAGTCGCGGAGCTGATGAAAAGAGCCGTTTTATCTCCCGATGTTAGCGTCGTGCTGTTCGACAGACCAGGCGAGAAAAACCTAGCGCACAGGTTAGAAAAAAAGAAAAGTAATGAACGCCACAAACTTTTTAGCACTCAGATTTACTCATGATCGTGACGCAATCTAACCTTGAATCACAACCGAAACATCTCGTTTGCGCCTCGTCCAGAGAGGAATTGTTGGGAGGCCGGAATTCCGCGCCTTGCCTAATTCTTTTAATGAGTAAAACCCTTCATTTCAATTTGAAGCGCCAATGTAGAACACACTTGCCACTCTCACAGAAATTGGCGACTGCAAGATCACGAAAAGAAAACTACGTTAACCACGCCGATCAAACCAGCCGAGTTGTCGTTGTCCTTTTTTCGGAACCGCAATCTGCAAATTCGGATTCGGAACGAAACTGAATGGAAAGATAGTGTGCCTAAATTTGAGAGGGTTTCCAACCGCTTGATAGCCGCGTTTGAATTACTGAACTCATGAAGGTGACAAAAAGACGAAAGAAGCATTCGACGAAAGAGTCAATCGGGCAGGCGTCGTTGCTCTTCCATTTCCTCGCCTTCTTTCCTCATGACTACACAATACATGTGCACTTACCACCAATCTGCGCAGGAGCCACCCCGTAGTTTCAGTTTTGCTTTCTTCCTCCTTTAAATCTAGACTCTCTAAAACAGGATAGATGAACGGAGGAATGGATGCGTAGCGGCAGTTGACGGTGACTTGCGCCACACTAACCGCATGTTTTTTTTTCTCACTTCAGATTATATTGTTCAAGCTGGTTTACGCGGATGTAACAGCTATCTGTTTATTTATAAAAAATAAAAATCCTGGGTGCCTCTTTTTTTCCTTAATGAGACCAAATATTGTGAGATGCCATTTTTCTGAGATAGATAAATATAAGAAAAAAGGACATGTCGCGGTGTTAGGTCGTGGCTTTTAACGAGAAAAAGGTACACGCGTGGCTGTAACTGTGGTTTTTTTGTGACGCTTAGGGTAGATAGATTATGTTTGCACCATGGAAATTGGATCTTTGGGGCCCAACGTCCATCAACAGCTGCTTTCTTTCTTCTTCTTCTTTTTTTTCTTTCATTAGAACTTCTTTACATTTGAACTTTTGTTCGGTACGAGATGTATATTCTGCACCAGGCGCATACTCTGCACATATAATAATATTATTCACAGCAGACTTTGAAAAAAATCCTACAAATTAAATCACTATTCAATATTCGATTCAATATTCTATTTTTTTCTTAATCTGATTTGGTATTTGATATGATAGCTACTATTCAGTATTTGCACACCCCTAGTTCTCACTCTTAAAGCCTGTTGACACACGCAGCATGCTCAACGCTCTAGACATAGTGCTGACTGCGCTGACATTAATGCTGTATTGGCACATTGCTGCACGAGACCACCCTTTTCTGTCCACACCCACTCAATACAGCGATGAATCTGCTCTAACTTGAGCGCTGGGATGCATGTGCGTCAAAGCAACTGTTACTTTATTTGCTAGTTTTCTAGATATATGTTATCAAGCCTACTCATAGGATTATAAGGTACAGCAATTGCTTAAGAATATACAGTAAAACCTCGTTAAAATGAAGTTGAAGGGGGAGCCGTAATTACTTTGTTATAACGATCAGTTTGTTATAGCTACTTGTTCCACTTCTACCGCCAATTAGCGAGCCAGGGGAGATGTACTCACAACCGAATCTGACGTAGAAGCCGGCCGCAAGAGCGAACTACCGTGATATAAAAAAAAACACAAACGGAAAAAAAAAAAAAATGCGATCATTTACGATTTTTTTGTGTGCGTCACATCACTGAATGCTCTGCACTGTTACGGCTTGCTTTGCAGCAAAGCTTGATGTTGCTGGAGCACAGCAGCAGTGTGGTGAGCCGTGCAGTTGTCGAGAACGAAGCATATCTTGCAGTTCCCCTTGCCGAGCCGTCATCCCATTCCTGCAGCCGTTGGGCAAAAAATGTTCTTGTCATCCAAGCTTTGCGGGTTCAAGTATGAAGTGACGTCAAGTTTCTTTTTCCTTTAAAACATTGCGGTGACTCATTTTTGCCGATAACGAGGGCTTGCAACTTTTCAGACACGTCCATGTTCGCACAAAGCACAAAGCAACACAGGCGCTCTTTAAAGCGCAGAGCCAGCCGCCACTTTCCACAAAATTGTTGTGTCTCATTATGCAGGCCAAGTCCCTCAGTGCTCCTGGGCGAGTGAAACACAAAGTTTTCATCTCGCTGTTGCACACCCCAGCATCATTCACCGGAGTCAGCACGAGCATAAATAGAGCTATTGCTAAATTACCCAAGCATCAAGAAGCATGGAGGGAATGTAATTAAGACACGCTGCGCTCGCTCACCTTAGCTGTATTAAAGATTTTAAAGACATCATAACGAAAAGGCATTTGCAAATGCATGTGCGAACTGCCACTTGTTCTAGATTTTTGCTTAAAAAATACTACTGCCAACATCAGCACGTGCAATGCGTATAACTACATTCCCTGCATGCTTTTTGATGCATGGGTAGTTTAGCAGTAGGCCTATTGAGTTTGGCTGAGGCTCGAAGCTCAATCGGTGAAGTACGCAATTGCAGCTGTACGCGAGGCCGCACCCTTGTTTGATCTGTGCTTTGTGGGATGTTCTTTCGTTACGGAAAACTCCATAAGCTCGGCCAACTGTTTAATATTCTATGGAACAAAAGATTTTCTTTAGCCAATTCGCATTTCCAGTTTGTAGTGCATGCAATTACAGTCTCCTACCAATTGTTTGGGCTCCGCAGGTGCCGAAAAATTGTCTGGATAATAGAGCAGTCCAGAAAGTCAGCAGATTAAAGAACTTGCCTTCATTACGTCTACGCGGGCTTAAAAAGTCAGCCAATTGTGCCTTGCTTCAGGCTATGCCTCCGCTTGCGTTCGGCCAATCTCTGTCAGCTTTGAGAATCGCTGCCTTCTTCTCCGATATAATGGTCGAGTACTTTCCGCTGCTTAATGACACTTCGTGGTGGCGGAAGAGCAGATGGGGCCAGCACGTCCAAACCAGCGCAGGCGACAAACACGATTTACCGAAACGAGATGAGAGTGCAAGTCCAGGACTACAGAATGGCGAATGAACAAAGCAAAATGGTAACAATGATGACGATAATGACGTGCAGCTAGAGAAAAAGAATTCGTAGCATAGCGTACCTAGCAGTAGGACTTAGCAGTACCAGGTGGCACTGCCAAACCAAACAAATCCTTGTGCAGCCTTTATAGAATCTAAAATGGTGGCTTCTCGGTGGTGTTTCCCGCTGATCGCTTCGCTGACGATGTTATCCGAAAAATCAAACCTTCTGTCTTCCGAAACATTGGTCGTGAATATGCGCTACTTCTGTCGGTAGGTCATTGTTCCTCCTTTAGGTCCGAAACATTGAACAAGCCTGAATTATCGGCGTCCGAAAAATCGGTCGGCGACTGTACTACCGCAACCGTGTTCAAGCGTGTCATGTCGTCTTGTAATGCGTCCCGTCTAGCGTCGCTGTCTTTCGTCTCATAGAATACAGTGAAAAGTGGACCTGTCTGTGCTGGCCGAGCCACATGGCCTCGTTTGCTTCATTGGTTGCACATTATATCTGCAGGGTTACGGTAGATTGGTTAGATGGAACATAAACATCCAACCACCGTCACTGTCATGCAGGTCCTTTTTGTCGAAAGAACATCCTTAAAACAAAGGCGTTCCACGGTGAATCGTGGGGTTTGTTGGCCCACATTCCTGCTACACACCTTGATAAATTCTTTAAGAGCCGCTCCCAAATGTCCAAGTGTGAGATTACGAAACGTGCAGATACGTATAGTGGTGGAGGATGCGGAAGGTCTTGGTTTGTGTCGTCGGCCTCTGGAGTGATCTTGCGTGTTTGGCCTGCACGCAGGGGACCATCTTCTACGAGAACCTTCTGGACAAGTTCCAGGAGACGTCACGGCTTCAGCCTGAGTCAGTTTCTGGAGCCGGAGTCTGCGTCCGTGGGTGGCATGGGGTCCGGGCCCGGGTGGGGGGCACAGCAGGCCTGCCGGACTCGCTGCGGCTGGTGCTCATCTCGGCCCAAAAGATCTACATCTGCCTCGGGGACCTGGCTCGCTACCGGGAGCAGGCCATGGGCACCACCAACTACGGGCGAGCCAGGAGGTGAGGCCCTGCGGTCACTGCCTCCTGCAGTTCAGAGGAGGATCGTCGTCTACAGCTGCACTGTAGAAACTTATGTCTTTTGATTTTTAGTGTTATGGCTGTCTTTTATACAAAAAGAAAGCAGGCGAATGCTGCCTTTGGCTCCTGGAAAAAGCCAATGAGTGTTTCCGTGTATAGACCTTTTCATTTTAGTAGTTGCCTCCACCGGCGGATAGAGGGCGCTGACGCACTCGGCGCCATTAGGTTGCTTCAATTTGGTTGGTTTCGGTTTCAACCTGAACGCGGCTATGTTGCTGTTTTACGTTGTTTTTGCTTAATTTTGCGATACGTTCATTTTTCTTGTACCACACAACCAATGAAACTTTGGTATTGAGCCACTTTGAGGACTACGAGGTGTATTTTAGCCTAAATTGCGTGATTTTGTTTACCAACTCCTTTGATGTACCTGATTATGGTCGGTTGCGAAACGCCTGACTGAGGTACAGGGAAGATTACCATCGTCTACCGCCGTATTCGATGGCACCAGTTTTTAGAAAAACAAACTGATGACGAGACTAACACGGGAATGTAAAGAAGCATATCGACAGCTTGATTAGCAATGTGCTGAATCGGTCAGAAGAGATGAACTCACGAGTTTACTACTCACTGTTTGGTTTTCGAGGGCACCCAAACTTTAGTGAACTTCGCTGACTAAAAACGTATCGTGTAATGACGCGGATAATTGATATAAACAAACAATATCGTCTCGGACTCTTTTTTTTTGAATTCAGTACTTGAGCATGCTTTGACAGGCCGAGTAGGAAATTTCTTAAATTATCAACCCTGCTAAAGTACTCATAAGCAGCATTTCGCGATATTGGCCCTAGGAAATAAATTATTGTTATATGAACATTTGCTTACTCAAGATATAATATAAGTGACAGGCGCGTCAAATTAAATCTGGCATTTGTCTTCCGAAAAATTGGCCAAATAAAATTAAAGGTCGCAGGAGGAGAAATACCTCGGAAAGTTTTGCTGAATTCTAGCGCTAGGCACCACTTCACGGACCTGTGTGAACAAATATTTACTTGTTTGAACAGATTCGCTTTATAAATTTCGGCGTCGCCAGCCACCAAAAGTAACCTCTATTCGCCATCGACAATCCTGGACTCAAGGGATTGTTTTGCAGACGGCTCATTTTTTACTTCTTTTTTTCGGCGTCAAATATTGCGGATTTTATATACTAGCAAAAGATAAAACAGCGTACGCAAAAAAAAAAAAAGCGTCGTCATTATTGTTTATGCGTCGAACCCAAACCGCGTTTTGGATTTGAAAATAGAAACAGACGACGTTATTTCTTAGTGCACTTTTTCTAAAACTTGCTTCTGTTAAGTATCTGTGTCAGTTTCTTACGCGGGAAGTCCCAACCTTTGTGTTGAAATAAATTAAGTGGATTGAACTGGTTATTTAAATATAATCAATAAATCACTTAAATGACTGTCGAAATGGGAGCGAGCACGGTATACAATTTCTTAAACTTCATAAGTGCGAAAGAAGATTGAGAACCTCCTACACATGTAGGTGTGATATTATGAACAAACAAATCGCCTAATGTTGACGTACCATTACTTCTAGCCTCAGATAAAATACAAGTTAAACGTTCATTGTCTATCTCTTCCGCGAGTTTCCTCGCATAATCATCAGAAACTGTTTTCGATATATTATGAATACAAAGAACGATACTTTCAGGAAATACAGATAGTCTCCTTGCGCTGACTTTTCTTGACGCCTTCCAATCCTAAATGCGCGATATAAATATACGCGCTTCTTACTGAGAATGTTCCGCCTACTACTTGTAAAGCAAACCTCTAGTTGTCTTAAGGGGGAGAGGCACGGCCTACAGGGGTCTACTTTTTAAATACTTTGCCGATTAGAATGAAACTTTTACTATATGTTAGTTATGCAAACTTGGGGAGGGCATGCAAAATTTCAACCATCACGGAAGATTTTGTGCCAAGTTACGGTGAAATTTGTCATAAAAAAAAAGACTGATGCAGCAACCAATGAAAATCAATCTATCATTCAAAAAAAAAGAAAGAAATTAAAACTTTTTTTGCATATATGTAATGTTCAATAAGTGATGAACAAAAGTAAGGTATGTAGCAAATGTTTAATATAGCAAGCGTCAGCAGGAAAACAGGAAGTTTAAAAATGGCTTCATTTTTCTCCCTTTCATATGACTTTTTCTAAAATCAACTTTTTCTTGGTGTGAACAACTGAAAATTATTAAAAAACAAAGTACCTCCACTAAATTCTCCAAAGCAAATTTCACTCCAAAAAACAACACTTCAGGAGTTTCAGTCCAAACTATAAATGATAGTTTTAAAATGGAAAAGTGTCTAAAATGCATAAACTGAGAAAAATGTGTTTGAAAGTTCAAAGCAGTGTCTTCGGGCTGAAACAGCTGGCTTATCATCTAAAACGTCCAGACCATAGGTCAATCCTCCTCTTCACGATCCTTCTGCGCCTTAGCCACGGCTTCTCCATTTTCTCCCCGCTTGTGCGACGCTTTTGGATGACTCCAGTCTTTTTTGGGCCTTTCCGTCTTCTTTGAAGGGCTCTCGCAGCATGCACGGTGTGATGGCCTCATTTCTCTGATTCCCATCTCGAAAGAGCTGCAGCCTAAAAGCCTCGAGGTCCCAGGCACCCGAGGACTGCTGTAGGGCCACAGCGGCCACCACGGCCCGAGGGAGGTACCCACCTGGGGCACCTCTTCCACACTAGAGCATTGAACGATCTTACCATGTTTGAGCTGTATCCTCGAACAGCCGAGCAAGTCACTACGCGAAAGGCGATTGTAGACGTGGGCAACAGTCTTTTGCCAACTCCTGGAAAAGGCTGGCTTGTGGGGCCTGGACGCAGGTGGCCTCTCCTGCAGCTCGGAGTGCCTGCTCCTGCTGAAGTGCACCAGAGGCCCTTCCAGTGGGCAAGCTGTGTGTCGTGGCTCATCGTCTGTCAGTAAGAGTGCAGGAGTGTATAAACACTCCCCGCTGCATCGCTGGGACACCGGGGCATTGTCCTTCAGGGGCGCAGGGCGTAGTAGTTTGTCAGCTGCTTCATCTTCACATTCGTCAGCTTGTTCTCTTTCCACTAAGGCCTTTTCTTCGCCTTCTTCGAGCATCCAGGGGCCAGCATACATACGCTTGCAACGTGGTTGATGCAGTCCTCTTTCTTCACTTCCTTGTCGAGGACTCAAGGCTAAGTAACCTTGAAAACGCTTTGCTGTCACTCGGGCCGCAGAGTACCTAGAATGGGACAGTTGTGTCGTCACAGAATGCAAAATGCATTCCAGGGGTAGCTCATTTCCATGGTATGAGCAGACCCCTGGAATTCTTTTGAGAAACAGGGACTGTCAAACCATTCTTCATATTCCTGAGACCCTGGTTTGGACCTTGAGCGCACACCTGGCAGTAGTTGCTCTGTGTTAATTGTAGTTCATCACCAAGCCGCTGTCTGCCCACTGCCACGCCAACACCAAAGTGGAGGTGTGTGGCCACTGCCACGGTCCGTCGTACGTGTACGTGCACACGTCCAAAAGTTCGTCGCCTCCGACTTCTCTGCTTTATGCACGGATTGCGCCGCGCTCTGCATCACTTTGCTGGCGTCAGAAGGCAAGCTGCAGCACTTTTGATGCTATCTCTGGGAAGACTTCAGGCACACGTCGGTGGAGGTGGCACTGCCAGAAGAGGTTTGACAACTTGGTAAAACTAATGCCGCAGTCACGCGGCTAGTCCGATACGCGCAAGAAAGTTCATTCCCATGCAGTGTCGCCGATGTTCGGGACGTAGCGGTGTCGCCACCTCTCCACACGACGTGGCACTCCGACGATGAAACCGAGGAGCGCACCTTTGCCACTTTCCTTAGCTCCAGGCAAGATCCGGCACACTCTGGGCACAGGCAGAGCTCCCACCAAAGCCTTGACACAAGAAACTTCGAGCAAGCGGTGGCCTCCAGTTCGCCGTTGTCACCTAGCCTAGCGGCTCCGGGCACTCGTCCCGTGGTAGCATTTCCATCTTGCGCTCAACGCGGCCGTCTCCATCTTCCTTGGGGTGCTGTGGAGTTGGAAGGGCGACAGAAGCCTCGATGGTCCCGTCGTTAATCCGAGTCTTCAGGGTGGCGATGGGCCAGGAGACTGTGACGGCTTGAAGACGGTGACAGCCCGACGTACTCCGAGCGACTCGGGGAGACGGTGCAGGAGTTTTGTGAGGTCGACCTCCTTCAATGCCTCTCGGTTTCATCACGCTTACGCTTCCGAGCACCAAACCGGTGAAACGACTTCCTGCCATTCACCGCCGGTATCGTATCGATGAACTTGAAAACCGTAAAGTAGCAAGGACGTGCTACGCAGGTGGTGGGAACGAAACAACTGAACTCTGGCAGGCGATCACGCGCGCGAGCGAGCGCTCTTTTTTAGTCCACGTGGCTTGTCCGAGCCGTAATCCGAGCCCCGAATGTGGCCAGAGCTGCCCAATAGGAGCGCGTACAGCGTTTCATAGCTCTTTTCCGAAGGATGTCTGCATGAGGTTCTCTCGCCTGAACGCACGGCGTATGAACAATAAGCCAGGGCGTCGTAAAACAAAGAGAAAGAACTGCTCTTTCCAACGAGGGTCCCACGCCACGCTAGAGCCTGGCCAACGAGCGGATGAGTGCGCTTTGAAATCGGCCGCGAACGCGGGGTGTGCTCGCGTTTCTGGCCAGCGTCGCTGACAAGACCGCCGGCGTGTAATAATTTATTCCGGAGTAAATACTTACACGCGAATAAAAGTTCGTGCCCAGAGAGCATTCTTTATAGGTTGCAGATGATGATGAAACAGATTTTCAAATGTTGTTTTCGAAAAACTTGCGATTTCTCAGCCGTCGCCTCCCCTTACGGAGACCTTTGAACCCTCTTGATGTCTTTAGGTTGAGTGAGAGCGTGCCGGACTGCAGTTTTTTGAAGTACAGGCAAGCAAGCGCACCGAAATGCGACGCAAAACACGAATGCACCGCATCCGTCAAGGCGCGGAGGGAGGAGAGCGCGAGCAGCAAGTTGAAGCAACCTAATGGCTGCCGCGTCACGTGATTCCAAGATGGCAGCGCCCATGCCGAGGAGGGTGAAAAGGCACCATAGGATCTGTCATCGCAAGGTTGAAGTGGGCAACTTTGATGCCATTCAACTGATAGTTAAAAGTCTAGTTCAGAACATGCTTGGTACAGAGTGTGCCACTGTTAGCACAGACATGTGATAGCACTAGTTGTTATGGGCTCTTCTTAAAGTCTAGTTCAGAACATGCTTGGTACAGAGTGTGCCACTGTTAGCACAGACATGTGATAGCACTAGTTGTTATGGGCTCTTCCCAGCACTGGAAATGACGTCCATTGTTGATGTTGGGGTTGTCGTTGTTGATGTTGCAGTTGTCGTCGTTGTTGATGTTGTAGTCGGCGTAGTAGTGCGTCCGTCGTCAATGTTGCCAAATCCTTGAAAGAAATCACCTGCTGCCTGTGGGAATTGAGCCTGGGTCTGCTGCGTGCGAAGCAGAGGCATTACCACAAGGATATGCCACAGCGTTAACAACCCGCTTTATACTTAGGGTTCTTGTAGCACCCGATGCCCACTGCACGCGCTCTCTGGAGAAAGAATTAGCCGGTGACAAAATGCCATCATAGCACTGTCAATGCCAGGAGATGCACTTTCACGCGCTCCGGAACAAAAAAGTAAACGACAGCGTTCGGAACAAAATGGTCAGATGTCAATTTTGTTCCGAGTGCTTTTGTTCACGCACCCCACAGTGCGTGAACATGGCGCCAATGCCCAATGGCTTCGCCTTGACTGCACTGTAAATTAACACAGGACTTCTCTTCTTTTTTTTTTTCACTGTTTCTTAAAATCAAAATACTGTTATCAGACCCACAGCCTAGTGAAGGATGCCCTTTTGAGGCACCAATATAAATCTGACACCTAGAAATGCCCTTTCAAAGTAACACGGAAAAAAGTGTCGATGTCATGTTTGTACTAACAGTGCTGCACAGTGTACATGAGAGCTCATTGACTGCTGTCAGCTGCTGTGATTGCTGCTATGGTGTGCAGGCATCATTATCTTCAAACCAGAGTCACTAATGTCCAATCTTGCTGCTGTACAACGTTTGCTTTCCGTGGTTCTTGTCTGATATCGCACAGAATTCACAGATTTGACTTCGCCAAGGAAGCCTCTTTTGTCCGTAGTTCACTGACAGAGTTTAATAGAGTGAGAAAATAGGCCACTTATTTTCCCATTCCCATTGAATATGTTGTGCTTTAGAAAGCAGTGGACAAAGCCACTCAGTTAGTCTTGTGCGACATTGGTAGAGGCATGTTGTCTAATGGGGCTTCCCAAAAACTTTAAGCGAAATGTTCACATACCGTAAATAACAGAACAAAGATCTGCTTGCCTTATTTTTGGCCCAGCTTCTTCTCTTCCATATTAACACAGAATGGGTTTTATTTGCCGATTTCCAAAGAGTTCTGTAACATTTGGTAGCAACGGCCGGCTGTAACGGCCGGTTGTAACGGCCTGCTGTAACGGCCTGCTGCAACGGCCGGCTGTAACGGCCGGCTGTAACGGCCGGCTGTAAGGCCGCTGTAACGGCTGGCTAACTGGCCGGCTGTAACGGCTGGTTGTAACGACTGTGCAAGCATTCCGACCATAGGGAACCATATAAAAAGACTTCAGTCCCATTGCAGAATTTGAACTCGCCACCTCAAGATTATGAACCAAGTGCTACAGAGTGCTACGCCAACCGACCTTTCCAGGCCTTTCAGGGGCACAGCTCCTCAGGGGCTAGCAATGTCCGTCCGTCCATCTGTCCATCTATCTGTCTGATGTCTGTCTGGCGTCCAGTGCTGGTGCTCCTGCTCGTGAGCTCACGCTCACGTGCTCAGTGCTTGTAAGGAAAAAGGATAAAAAACAATTATAAAATTTTTTTTTTGGTTGCAGTTGACAAGATTTGAATTTGTGCAGGGAGACCCCAATGAATTTCTAGTCCATCGCCTTAACCACTCGGCCACGACTGCGGGACGAGTAGGGGGCTCTGAGATGTGGTAGTAACTCAAGAGCTGGGGATGTCATGGATGAAGCGTTGCATGTAGCCGCTCGACGTCTATACAGGAGAGGGCGCTGCGGTCAAATGCGTATATAATGTGTTAAACCTTGCATGCATTGGCTCAACGTTTATAGACAGAGAGGGCGCTGCGACAAATTCTCAAATGCGTATATAACCACGTTCCATACCACACATTCTCTTCTGACATGGATATAAACGAACGAAAGGCTCCGCATGCTGCGGCTCAGCGTCTACGCAGACAAGCACTACCAGAGCTTCTCCCCAATCAATATCATTCACCACGTGGAGATGCGGTCAATCTTTTTTTTTTTTGTTCTTTATTGAGGAGCTATTTGGGCTCGGTGGTACGGACCATGCAAGAGCAAACTCTTTGGTGCGGCGCACGAGGGAGTGGTAGTGCACTATGCCTTTCTCTTCTTCCTCGAAGGGCGTGGCACACATTCTGTGCTTACTAGTCTTTGTGAGTATGATCAGGCTCGTTGCCCTGCTTCTGTGCGTTGCCCTTGCTTCTGTGCGTTGCCCTTGCTTCTGTGCGGCTACCCTGTAAAGCAGTGAGCCAGTCATTCTGGCGTGGGCGGCACAAGTCACCAGACACCCGAACGTTTGGCTAGGCTTCGTTTAAAGTTTGTCTTGAAACTCAGGGACTCTTCGTAATCGCACGTGTCTCTTCAGCATTTAGGAAATATTTTATTCCTAACTTGGCAGGAGTGTTGGATCATGAAATGTTGACAACTTTATAATTGCGTTGGTTGTTGCTTCAACTAACGATTCGTACCTCAGGTCTGACATCACAGGCCTGTGTTTACTGGCAAGTTGGACACTGAGATGAAATCTTTGCTTGCAGCTGGTACCTCAAGGCCCAGCAGATCGCCCCTAAGAATGGCCGCCCATACAATCAGCTAGCCATTCTTGCCCTCTATGCCGTGAGTCACTCATTTTTTCTGTTGGCATGACGTGACTGAAAATGTATTGGAGGTAGCTTACGAATGGTTTAATTAAAAGTCTCGGCCATGTTGGAGAAAGCTTTGTCTCAGCTATGCTGCATGAAAGACTGTGGGAACTATGTCTATGCCGAGCCATGCTAACATTCCCCCAGTACGAAAAGGTTCCAGCCCCATGGCGTAATGAACTGTTTATGCGCAGCTTGCATGTGACGACATTGCAATGAGGCCCTTCCTGCTTGTTCTTGCTGGGAAAAATAAATCTGGCGGTGTGTAGTGCATGCTGCCATAGGTAGTACGAAGCAGCAGCGCAAAGGACGGGGACATGGCAGGGAGACACGTGAAATGGACAGAGCAGAAGGCACTGAATTACAACTTTGGTTGTGCCAAAGGTAGTACATGCTCTGCAGCAAGGCCACTGCAATGACAGCTGATGTCACCCCAAAACCCCAAGACCCCAAAAAGGAGGTCCCTCTGATTTTGGCATAGTTAACTGTGGCAGTGGCAGCACATGCACCTGTGTCATAAGTAGCATATGTACCGTGTTTGCACAATTACTATTGCACTTCCGATTCTAATGCGCAGGCAGATTTAGCTCCCAGGTATCAAAAAGTAAATTGCTGCTGATTCTGCCGCACAGGTAAAACAATGAAGGTTGAACACATACCTCATAGAAGCAAATTTTATGAAATGCGCGCCAATATAAAAATAAGTATTGTGCACTAGTCGTCGCCCAACGATGGTTCTTCGCTGTCCACAAAGGTGATCCTTGCTTTTGTCTAAGGTGTTTTCGCGCTTCTTGTGCTTGTACGAGTGCGCGACTGTCGCCTCGGAAGGTTCGTCTTCCAAACAACTTTCCTAAGCTCGTCGGGGGATCGAGAGACCATGCAGTGCTGCTGCGTTATCTTTTCCCACCAGCATGATGGCCTTCGTTTAAATAATGCCTTCTAGTAGAACTTCTTTTGTTTTTCCATATTAACAGCAGACACGAGTCCGTAGACGTGATAGAATGCGCGTAATACGGATACTAAAATGGCGAATCTAAACAAACGGTCACGATGGCAATGGGGCTATCCACTGTATACTGAGTATTGCCTTTTTCTTTTCGAGTTTTGGTGTTTAGTTTTGATTGTAACACGCATATATTTTTGGGCACCGATTTTGGCAAAAAAAGTGCACTTTAGAATCGTGCAAGCACAGTATTAAAGTGCTCCACACAAATATTATGGGATCACTGAGCACCGCACAAATGAGAAGCACTATTTTGAAATATGTGCAGCTTGAGTGTTGCGTTCGTCTGACTAAATCTCATGCGAGCCAATTACACCGAAAGCACAAAAGCTGTTTGGGTGTTGATTGGTGCTCGGATAAAAAGCTGGATTGTTTTGATGAAGGGGTAGCTGTGTTGTAGTATTTTGGAATCTTTCAAGGTTTAGCTGGTGCTTGCTAGCTTGCGTGTTTATAACTTTTCTGTAACCGGACAGGAAGATCCATTTGTTTCCCGTGTTAATATTATACAATCTGTTGCTGTGTCTCTCTGGACAGAGGAGAAAGCTGGATGCCGTGTACTCACTACATGCGGAGCTTGGCAGCAAGCAACCCTTTCCTGACTGCCAGAGAAAGCCTGTTGGCACTGTTCGATGATGCACGGAAGAAGGTAGGGTGCATCTCTTCCTCTGTCTCTGTGCACGCTCTATTTAAAAAAGAGGAAAGAGGTACTAGATTACCGTCGAGTGTCGGTAAAGTGACCTAAGAAATCGTCTGATTACCATCATTTCTTTTAATGCGAATAGCATTCTTTGGATACTTCACGCACTTTTCGTCTATCTATGTATCTATCTGGCTATCTAACCTCTTACGCCGCGGGTCGATAAATAAATAAAAAAGACCGGTGCCGGCTGGGATTCGAACCGTTGACCCTTTGATCAGCAGGCAGACGCGCTAACCACAGAGCTATGAAGGCAGTCATTCAACGCACTCTAAACACTTGTTTATATCTTTACCATAGACGCGCTTTACAGCGCTGTCACAGCTACCGGTGCGCGCGCGTTCCATGCACCCTCTCCCGCGCTCGGGAGAGGGTGATGTAGCGGCCGTGCTCAGCCTCACGAGAGCGGAATGAGCCCTCGTGCATGGAACGCGCGCGCACCGGTAGCTGTGACAGCGCTGTAAAGCGCGTCCTATGGTAAAGATATAAACAACCGTTTAGAGTACCGTTGGTTGAGACTAGCTGAGACGCCAGAAAGTCTGGTCGGTACCATTTTGAGTGTTTGTGCGTATGGCGCGTGCTTTGCTCGCCTTTCCTAAGTGACACAAACGCACGTGCTGGGCTGCGGAGATCGTGCGCAGGGCTGTGAAAGTGTCAACAAATTTAGAATCGCCTCAAGAGTGGGCTGGCGTATCTAGAGTGTGTGCCGGCCACCTGACGAACGCGCATAACTCCGCACCGTTTGATGCTATTCGCATTAACGTAGATAATC
>JAZHYW010057189.1:0-12597 GCA_037355805.1 Ixodes ricinus | reverse complement strand
CAACGATTGACGCAACCTTCAGAGATATAACGAAACATCCAATTTTGCATTCAAAATTATCCTATTGTTACTTTGTTTCTTGGAGTGAACTATTCGGCTTACCTTTGATTCTATACACAGGGCGTATTTTTCTTCAAGCTTAACAGATTTGTTAAAAAAAAAAAAAAGCCGTGAAAGCTACACTGCGGTTTGTGCAGGTGAGTTAAGGCCGGTTCAGACTCTTGCTTTTGAGTGCGTTTGACTGCGTTGCGTCGAGAACCGAAAGCGAGTCACCGGCACATCTGTGCTCCGTATGGAAGTGTGGAATCCAAGGAATCGTCTTGACACGCGATATAAGCAGCAGGGATGTCCTGGTTTCTCGCAGCCGCAACGCACTCCAACGCAACTGGACTCAATATAGGGGTCTAATCGTATGATCAGTCGGCTAATGATACCTGAAAATTTGTTAATAGACCGATCTCGCCAGCCTGTTTTAGTACGCCACCGCTGCCGCAATGCATCGAGGGAACTTTGGTCTTGGCGCACGTGCGACAACCTCGCTGGAGGTCTGCGCGTGCAGAGCGCGAGACAGAGCGAGGACCTCTCGTGCACTGCCGTCTGCTTCCAGTGAACTAAAGTTATGGCGGCGTCACGCATGCGCCGCACGCTCGGTGAGATCGGTCTATCATAACTTTTATTATTGAGATAGGCATGTGGTTCTAATTAGAAACTTGCTGAGCGTCATCGAAAACCAGTAAGTCAGTAATTTTTTGGAAAGACAGAGCGCGTGAGGTCTCTTATGATAGCCCCAGCCTTGTACAGTGCTAATCACACTTGTCTATAACGCGCGAGCGTGCGGCTTTCTCCGGGGAGCGCTAGACTGGTGGCATTCGCGGAAACTAAGCTAGTCACGTGGCGCAACATGGAACGGCCCGCTCGAGGGGTGTCCTGCCCACTCTATCAGCTGGCGGCGAACGCGGAAGGCTGCTCGCACGCTTTTACAAACATCATTGCTCGAACAATAAACAAACTAAAGCATGAAGGCGTATCAACGATGTCGTCATCAAAAAACAAAAATATATCATAAAGCACTTTACTTTTATCGCTTATCAAGCTGATAGAGTGGGCAGGACACCCCTCGAGCGGGCCGTTCCATGTTGCGCCACGTGACTAGCTTAGTTTCCGCGAATGCCACCAGTCTAGCGCTCCCCGGAGAAAGCCGCACGCTCGCGCGTTATAGACAAGTGTGATTAGCACTTGTACCTGTTGAACGAGTGGTACCTTTAGCGCACCACTACGCTTCCCACGCGCTCAGTATTTCTAAAAATGATTGATTTAGTGGTTTTCGATGACGCTCACCAAGTTTCTAATGGCAACCGTAAGTCGCTTTTCAATAATTAGAAAGTTCATTAATCAATTTTACTTAATAAGCCGACTGATCGTTACGATTAGCCCCTCACGTCTTCTTGGCCCTAGAACTTACCTGCACAAACCGCAGTGTAGCTTTCACGGCTTTTTTTAAACAAATCTGCTAAGATTTAAAAATACACTAACACACTCACGTTATATCTTTCGTCACTGTGGCAGCTGCTTTGGGCCTTCTAACCAAACAAACAAAAATCAGCAGAACCCATCCTTTGGGAATGATTATCTACGTTAATGCGAATAGCATCAAACGGTGCGGAGTTATGCGCGTTCGTCAGGTGGCCGGCACACTCTAGATACGCCAGCCCACTCTTGAGGCGATTCTAAATTTGTTGACACTTTCACAGCCCTGCGCACGATCTCCCGCAGCCCAGCACGTGCGTTTGTGTCACTTAGGAAGGCGAGCAAAGCACGCGCCATACGCACAAACACTCAAAATGGTACCGACCAGACTTTCTGGCGTCTCAGCTAGTCTCAACCAACGGTACTCTAAACGGTTGTTTATATCTTTACCATAGGACGCGCTTTACAGCGCTGTCACAGCTACCGGTGCGCGCGCGTTCCATGCACGAGGGCTCATTCCGCTCTCGTGAGGCTGAGCACGGCCGCTACATCACCCTCTCCCCGAGCGCGGGAGAGGGTGAGCTAACGGCCGTGCTCAGCCTCACGAGAGCGGAATGAGCCCTCGTGCATGGAACGCGCGCGCACCGGTAGCTGTGACAGCGCTGTAAAGCGCGTCCTATGGTAAAGATATAAACAACCGTTTAGAGTGCGTTGAATGACTGCCTTCATAGCTCTGTGGTTAGCGCGTCTGCCTGCTGATCAAAGGGTCAACGGTTCGAATCCCAGCCGGCGCCGGTCTTTTTTATTTATTTATCGACCCGCGGCGTAAGAGGTTAGATAGCCAGATAGATACATAGACGAAAAGTGCGTGAAGTAGCCAAAGAATGCTATTCTCATTAAAAAGAAATGCGTTTAGGCACGACCAAGGTGGGCACGACTAATCAGGCAGTTCGGGTTCTTAAAACACTGGCACAGGAACGAGACAAAAAAAAATTGACGGTAGCCTGTAGCCTCTCGGCGAAACTGTCGTAATACATACAATAAACTCTTAGCATAGCGACTCCGCAAGTACGGATCTCTGACTTATATATATATATATATATATATATATATATATATATATATATATATATATATATATATATATGAACACGTCTAGGTCTGGTTGAATAGGATAACTCGTGTATTTGAACATATCAATCGGAGCGTGTGCGTTAATTTCCCTGCTCAAAAATTGACTTTTGGCGCTCTCGAAAAGATGGGCCAAAGCGAATCGAACCAATTACGTCATTGTCACGTTAGTCCTGTTCGGGGTGTCTTCGTCAAAGCTAAGCATGACGCTGCGCTGTTCTATTGGAAGCAATTTTCGCGGACACCCCCATGTCCTGGCTTTCGGCGGCGAACGGACGTGTACACCCAGGAAGCGTCCACGGTACCTTCGACCTTGGGCTTGGCCCGTCTTGCGATCTGTCACTTCGGCGCAATGCGGAGGAGAGACTTCGAGCTGGAGACGGCGGCGTCGAATTCCTCGTGGATAACGGAGTGGGGAGGGACTGCTGTAATGAGGCCCATTACGTCGGCGGCGTGTGCGCGCGCACAGGGGTCATCGACGCCCCGTGGTCCCAACAGCCCTGGACTTCCGTTTCTAACGATTCACACAAAAATGGCAGCCGGCTTTCGCTTTCGGCGGGCGAGCGCGGATGAGGGCTACGAGAGAAAGCACGCGAACAGGCGCGCACAATAATTTGAGCTGCAGCTATTTGGCGGAGCCACTTTTTGGCTCTCCGAGTCGGCCCCGGAAGATGAAAAATGGACTGGCGAACGTCGTGACAGACAGCGCTGAGCAGCGGCGCGCCCAATTACGGCCCAGACCGTTAGGATATTGGCTACAGAATAACAAAAGAGGAGCGATCGGAGGCTGGCCTTCGTTGCCGCCGCCGCAGTTGCGTCGTTGCCGTGTGCTGCCTGCGTCTGGGACCAGATTGCAGGCGCGTCTTCGGACATTGCTGGACGAAACTCCGTTTTCGCGTTACGCTGGACCTCCGCGGACGCTGTGAGCCATCGATCCGGTCCCTTTGCGCGTACCACGTGACCTGGCGTCCAGCGCTGCTAGCAGCAGTCGTCCGGAATGTCACGTGACAGGCGCACGGTATCTGGATTGGCTTCGGTGGTTGGTAGCGTCCGTTGCGGTCCATCGTGAGATAAAACGGACTGTAGATAGCCATCGCGAGCCGGTGCCGTCTGTGATCTTGGTCGGCCCCGCCTGTTGGGTGACTTTACAGTCGGTGCTGATGCGACCATCCCGGTTTTTGCTACGTTTCCGCCTTTGCCGTCCCCGACTGCGGCTGACACCCGTTGGGGCGTGTGTTCGTGTTTTGCTCTGGCGGCAAGAGCCAAGCGGCGAGGTTCTTGAGGCAGCTTTTTGGGCTCGGTGCACTTTGTGGCACCCTGACCATGACGAATGGTTCCCTCTGACGTCTCTGTAGGGCCGCGATAATGGAGAAGAACGATGTGCTACCTCGTGTACGGGACCCGTTTTCATTATTCTTTTCTAGTTTTGTTTTTGACGTCCACTTTTTTTTAGTTAGGTCGCTCCTTCAGTTAAGCTTCGGCGCGGATGGAAGTGCATGAATAGGACTTGCGACTCGTGGAAGTTATGAAGTTGTGAGCTGTATAGTTTTCGTTGCGCGAACGAAATTAAGGCGTTTGAGTGGACGGGCACTTTTTTTTTTTTTTTCGCGCTCTTCCCATTTTCCGCGATTTTTCCGTCGGAAGGAATCATTTTTCATCTCTTAACCGGACGCGAATGAGCAGCATCGGTATTTTGTGAGCTCCGAGCGTTGTTTTCGCGGATGTACTCTGTTGGGAATTGAGCTGTGAGGGGCTCCCACTTTTGGCATCTCTAGAGGCACGCCTCGGCCCGTCGCCACTTGAGTCTAACCGTGGAATTACGTCGCGTGTGGACGTATCTTTCTTCTCTTCCCCCGTAAAGTAACGAAATTGGAACACTTCTTGCTCGAGGCTTGGGTGCCTTCGTTGTTGCTCAGTTTTTTGGGCGTGTCGGAGGCAGCCCAACCCAACCACCACCTTGCGCCGGGCCGTTATCAGCCTCTCTGATCTCATTCGCCGATTCTCACCTGACTGAGCTTCGAGCAGTGGCCCGCAAACAAGCCCTCTTTCAAAATCAACCTGTCGGCGAACTTCGAAAAAAAAAAAATTGCATGGACCGAGAAC
Organism: Ixodes ricinus; assembly: GCA_037355805.1. Taxonomy (NCBI): domain Eukaryota; kingdom Metazoa; phylum Arthropoda; class Arachnida; order Ixodida; family Ixodidae; genus Ixodes; species Ixodes ricinus. The sequence continues at coordinate 7,896 of JAZHYW010057189.1, read as the reverse complement.
GGACGCGCACGTGCGCGCGCACACACACGCACGCAGCAGGAGAGAAAGAGAGAGAGAGAGGGAGAAAGAGATACGTTACGTGACGTGACCTGACAGTGTAAATTTTAGGTTGAATTAACACTATGTATCTTCCCGCAAAAATGTGCTTCGGCGGCGCGCGTGTTGGTTGTCGTAACATGTAGAAGACGCCGAACCTTATCGAAAGTCTTTCTCGGCACGCACGGACGCGGATTCGCACACTGGGGCGGCTGCGAGAGCCACTTCGCTCACCAAAGACTGGAATGGAAGCAGTGGGCTTCTGCGGTGGTTGCCATAGAGGCCAACTGCTCCTATTGGCAATTGCAGCCGGGCGGCTTCGATAAAAGCGGTCGGATTCAAAGGGCGTGGCTTCTGATAGAACTTGCCGAGAGAGACTCGGGCGGGGCGGTTACCCTTACGTACGCCGGAGGTGCCCGTAGCCCTTTGAACACCGCGCCGCCGCCGCCATGAGGCGACTAGGTTTCCGTACGTTTTTATTGCCCATGGAGTCGGGTGTTGGGAGGATTTGGATAGGCGCCTGACGATTATGGCCGCAGACACGGCTTCACCGGTAGAAACGAAAGTTTGCAGCGTAAACCAGGTTCTCCGTGCCCCTCAAAAAAAAAAAACGTTCCCCTTATTTATTTTTTTCGGGAAATTCCCTTTCACTCGAGATCCGTCTGTCTGGAATCCCTTCGAGACTAGCGGCACACCAGTCGCCCAGCCCTAGAGGGTGCGAGTTGCGTTCCAGCTGAAAGTCGTGGAGAGTTCCCCTAGATCATTACTAGCACTTCCTATTTCCTTCACGATTGATATCACGGACGAGGAGACAACAATGATAATTATTTGGGTTTTAGCGGTGTAGCGGGGAGTGTGAAATCCGGTTTTCTTTTCCCCGCACATCCCATCTATATGCATAATTGTTCGATCCCTAGTGTTCATATACGTGGTCTGCTCAGTAAGTTGGGACCAACTTTTGATTCGTTTCCAGCTCGCGCGTACTACGTTTTGTGTCATTGTGTGCGATGCATTAGAGTTGAAGCAAAGGCGCCTACGTCGAATCGTGAGTTATTTACAAATCACGTGGTCCATTGCTCTAGCGTGCGAGGAATATACCGCCTGATTTCTAACTAACTTCTCGATACGACCTAGCTAGTCCATCGGGGGGTGAGACCAATTATACACTCTTGTCTTGCGACCGCCGGGCAGTGATATCAGAAACGCACAGCCGTAGCTGCAAAAAAATCAATAAAAATAGTTCACTTAAACGTAAGCTTGCCAAAAAAGAAAAATGTTCGAATGTTGCGCGTTTGTCTTGTTTCCCCATAACGCCTCGCATTACTCTTGAGTGGATACTGTATGGTTATTTTATTGGGAAGGAAAGGATACCAGACCTTCGTTTGTTTTTCTTGTTTATTAAGGCTCTTCGAGTATTTTCCAACGGCGACACGGTGCCAGACTTCTGGAGTCATCAACCGGCATACTCTCTCCGTCCCGCGCTTGGGATCCTCTTGTCACGTGACCCTTTTCCGTTTGATATACGCGTATTATCGAGTATGGCTGGGTATGCGCGTTTCTTCTTCTTCCCTGAACAATTTCTCGCTGTCAAGGCGCACAAAAGGGCCCTCCTGTCTGGGTATCGAAAAACGGATCTGTCAGCCCCGTAGCGCCGAACGGTTTGTCTGCCAACTCGGGCCGGACGTCGACCCTGGCGGAGGCCCGTTCACAAGGGCAACCTAACGACCTGACGCAACCGTCCTCTTTCGGACTGGTTCTCCTTTCCGAACAGACGGAACGCTAGAATGTCTTCCATTGCGCTCTCCTGCCCACTGGGATCGCTTCGCTTTGTGTGGGAAGAGCGCCTGCTTTTCTTTCGCCCCCCCCTTTTCTTTTTTCCCTTCGCTAATTTACGATTTTGAGAAAGTCCGTGTTCGACGTCGCCAGTCCGTTTTGTCTCGCACACAAGACAAAACGGACTGGATTTGTCTTGTGCGCTAGCCGAAAAGGTGCTTCACTGCGGTTCTTGGAACACAAGAGCAGCAGTGAAACACGCGGAACCCGTCTTCACATCGAGAACCCCAGTAAGGAAAGTTCCTGATCCTTGTTGAGCGTTACTTATTTCCATCCTTTTTGGTGGTGAATTAAGATACATGTATCTGTATTTAAGACCAACTATTTGTTGTAAAAACGTACAAATTTCGAATGCAAAAAAAAAAAATTGTGCATTTTGCAGTTTGATTTTAGTGCTGGCAAAGGCACAGCAACGAAAGCGCGGCGCTTCAGAATGCTTTGCGCACACGAGTGCTCTCAAAAAGCGCTCTCAAAAGCCAGCACTGCCAGACAGCTAGTGAGATAAATTATAAGCTTAAGCACTACTTCGTAGTACAGAGTTATGGAGCATGCAAAACTAATTTTTTCCCTTAGCGTGACGAGAATAGGGGGTATTCAGTGGACGCCATACTTGAGGGCGATGTTAAAGCGCATGCTCAGAACGAGCTCACATGAATAGGCTGCTAAGATCGGCAGTCTTGATGGTGCGCATAATGCACGTTGCGAAACAACTGTGGAAGCTCTCCGTCAGCACGCGCTCAGCAGTCACGCGCACAGCTATGGCCGCCAGTGAATACTCCCTATAGACCTTTTCTTTAACGGCGCCGCCATCTTGAGAATTGCGGCGCCGACGACGCCGTCTAGCGGCTTAGAAAAAGAAATACCGGCTAGTTCTGGCAGCACAGCTATCTGGGTAGGCAACGGTGTGGGTATGGGGGAACTTGGCTAGACTTGGCTATGGTGGGCTGCAATAACTTGGTTGGAACTTGTCCGGTTGAATCCAGCTGGCTACTCACAGGCCATCACCTTGCCTCCTCGAGAGAACGAGGACGAAGACGGTGGGGTGTTTTGATTGAGTTTCCACAGCGAAGTATATATGAGCAGTTTAATGTAGTCTATGCAGGTAAGCTCTCGGCATTTGATAGCTCCATCTTGAGTGGTGGCATGTAGACTTTTTCATACCTTTCACATACCATGGGGCTTGCAGTGATAACCTAATTGGACCACCTGCACCGGGAATTAAAATCGGTCCTCTTGTCGTAGACGAAGTGGTCGTGAGCTTAAACGTGACGTTGAGTCTGATACGAATCTCTCGCGATTCAAGCTCGCAATCGACTGACTTCATAAATAAGGATTCTTGGGGAAAATGCGAAGCTCGATAACATTGCAGCCACACTCGCGCTGCAGCTTCTTGTGCTCATGGCACACTTTCTGCTATTGTTCTTATGCTTTTAAGAGCGCAGCTCTTAGGCGCCCGTTTCCGGCTTAAGCGGCGTCGCCGTCGCCGTCGGCGTCGGCGTAACCGCCCGAGGTCACGTGACCTCCTCGAGGTCACGTGACCCCCCAGGTCACGTGGTCCTCCAGGTCACGTGACCTCCCCAGGTCACGTGATCTCCCAGGTCACGTGGTCCCCAGGTCACGTGGTCCCCAGGTCACGTGACCCCGTCACGTGACCTCCAGGTCACGTGACTGACTGATGACGTGATGACGGATGCCGATGACGTCATCAGTGACGTGGCCCCCAGGTCACGTGACCCCCTGCTCACGTGACCCCCGAGATCACGTGATGATGATGACGATGCGGATGCCGATGACGTCATCAGTGACGTCACTGATGATGTCATCGGCATCGTCATCGTCATCATCCCTGATGACGTCATCAGTGACGTCACTGATGACGTCATCGGCATCCGCATCGTCATCGTCATCATCATTGATGACGTCATCAGTGACGTCGCGTTCCACCCCCCCCCCCCCGAGGTCACTTGCCCCCCCCCCCGTACCCTTCCCTCCTCCTCCTCAAGAGCTGCGCTCTAATTCGGCGTTACAGGAGTTGTAAACGGCTTTCACTTTTTTAAATTATTTATTCATCCAACGACCACGCAGTGGTAGCCAGACAACCTTAGATTTTCGGAAATTGCAGCACGGTAAAAAGAAGCACTCGGAACTAACTGATGCACGACGCCCGTTTTTAAGCCTTTTTGCCCATACCCTTGGCGGTTGCATACCCTGTGTCAGCGGGCAATCCAAAAATGCACCAGGTCGAGGGTACGTCAGGTACTGGCTGGTTTGAGGTTGTGCGGTGAAAAAGGTCTTTACACTTTCGCAAGTCCGCATTGCAACTTATTCCGAACTTTAGACTCGGGAACTTGTCTTCTACGAAGACAATCAGTGATGCCTGTTTGGTCATCTGCGCACAACCAGCACACGTTCGTCGAAAAGATGTCGGTGGGACGTCGCGTCGAAGATATGGGATGGGCTAAATACTCCAAAAACAAAATGCATTGAAATACAAATACAAACTACTTCGACAAAACTGTATTTATTACAAACCCAATTACACTTCTAAGAACAGTATTGAAATACAAAATACAAAAAACTGAACTAGAGTATTTAATAATCTTCAAATACTTTCTGCAAATACATTTTGTTTTCCTAATACATTTGAATACGTCTTTTTCCCCTGCGGCAATTTTTTTTTTATTTACCCCAGCTGATTATATTTTCTGAATCCCCGTCCTTTTACCCCTTTCAGTTATGCTATTTAGTATCGCGAAGTTGAGAATAGTTATTGTGAAATCTGCAAGTGAAAATGATGATAAAACCAACATTCAAATATACCCGCACTTTTCAGTGCCGTGGCGTCAGTGGCAGGCAGGCTTGCCAGTCGAGCCAGCAGTATAAAAAATAGAATCTGCCAAGCATTTGCTCCGTGCTGGTGCGCGGGTACTGGAGCGATCTTCCAAAGCATTGATCTGCATGAAATCTGGCTTGGAAGCAGTTGGGAACAGGTCCTCCCAGTGATATGGGATTGCTGCCCCATTTGCGCCAAACTGCGCCGAAGCGCTTATACTGCTACATCTTGCCAAAATGTGACGACTTTGTGGCAACGTTGTGCCAAAACTTATTTTCACTTTATTACTACTAAACTTTATAATTAATCAAGCCCCCTACACGGCCCGATTGTTACGGCAGGCTTGTGGGAATTTTCAGAAACTTCTCGATTATCGCCTCAAATAACATTATATTCGATTTGATCTGTGTACCAAACATTGACGGTACTCGGAAGTTTCGCAATATTTCTCAGACTCGTTGTCTGTTCTGGTTGGATGGCTAGGATCCTTGAATGCGCTTGTCATGGTGTACAGCAGTGAAGCGAAAATCACGTAGTAGGCGTCGCATTTTTAAATATTTTTGTTTCGTCGCAGCGCACCCGCGTGTTAAAGCGAAAGCGCCCCTCCAGAGCGGGACGTTACCACGGTTTCTAAATAAAACTACGGCTAGTATATACGACAGACTGCGATATTCTGATGATGTATATTATATGTTGGGGATTCGTCAATAATACTGGAGTATTGCGATAAAAAACTTGTCGACTGCTTTATTTTTTTCATGTCAACTACTCTTTTAGGATCCAATCCGTTCGACGGCAAAGGAAATACAGTAAATTAAATGAAATTAGGGTGGAGCAGTAAATGCATGCTTAGAAATAACCTAAACAAGGTCAAAGCATTTTTTAAAAAAAAAGCATATTTATTTTTTACATATCTATTTTTGTTATCCTGCAGTTCTGCTTATGAAATGTAATTGGTGTTCAGAATCAAACGACAAAAGCTTTGTTTTATATCTAAATAAAGAGCTGCAGTTTAGTTATAACTTCCAGAACTTAACAAAAAAAAAATCAATCTGGGTGTTCCAAATTATTATATAACTAACATTATTTGAGTGGAATGTACTGTCATAATTTAAACCCTAGGAGGGGAGAAGTGAAACGAACGGACAAGCCTTTTAGAAATAACCCTTTTCTCAGGGTTTCGATTATGATGTTTCCCAACCAGTTGGCCTGCATACATTCGCTCCTTTGGAATATACTGATTTCGTATCTAGAATAATTACGAACAGTAGTTCGCTCTGCCCTTTACCAATCAGCATCTTGTTACCGTGCCTTGTGCTTCCCAATTGAATTAAAACTGCTAGTTAGGGAATTAAACCTGCCATGCTGTTGCACAGACAGAAGCATGAAGGCAAAACAGACATAAACATTGATAAATCCTAACATGATATTCACATAAACACATAAATCTTAACATGATATTCGAACTCGTGTGAATGAAAGCCGAGCACGTGTGCTTCCGCTCCAAGAGTACTTTTACTGCTCCAAAGTTGACTTTTGGCTGCTCCGAATGGTGCTCCAAGAGGCTCAGACCAATCCCATCACTGCAGTCCAAAGGCTGAACCCGGGCCTTCCGCTGGCGTCAATTTTTCGCTGTTGCCAATAAAAACTTTCCAGTTAAAAAAAAAAAAAAATCCGTTGAGGACTAAAATTGTAAACTCGATAACTTTGCAGAAAATAATATTTTTGATCTAATATTAGGGATACCATTTCAGCGATGTTTGTTGGTGTGTTTAGCAAATTTTCAGATAAATCGGGGACAAAATATTTTTAAATGCGTATTTCATTGACTCCGGACGTATTTTCTGGCTATACGCGGATTATACATGTTTAAAAGTTGACATTTTAGGCTGTGGGGACAATCTACGCGTGCAGACTATACAGGAATTTTGTTTTACGAGAGGGTTCATTATGACGAGACGTGACGGACTTTGTGAATGAAAGAGTATGTTAATGATGATTTGTGCTCTATAATTCGAGCTTCCTTGTGAGCTAAGAAAGCAGACATCTGTCAAAGCGTGCCGTGTACGAGAAGATTTTCGTGTCGAGCTAAGCACCAGGTGCGGACTATGCGCGGTGTGCGGCCTGTGCACCGGGCGCGGATTATCTAAGCAAACACTTTTTTTGGCCTAAATCGGCCCCTACGGACTATACACCGAGTGCGGACCCCGAAAATACGGTATTTGAAATACTGCCCATTCTTAGTCGGGATGTTACGTTCTTATGACGTCAACGGGACAGTTAAATGTCCCATTGGCGTCGTATACACGTTCCAAATACGTTTCTCAGCTTTCTACGATCAGTCGTTTTCAAATGTCCCACAGATGTCGTTGGCCATTTTTCGACGTTTTGTGCTGCATGAAATTCGGTGATCCATGGTATTGTAATTTACGACGAGCGGTTGTAAGATTTATTATAAAATATATATTGTGGGTTTAGAAAATAAATTGAAATGGTTCTGGAAATATCAATCGTTTTGTCGGGGCCACAGCTAGCGGCGGTTCCTCCATCAGAGCGGCACATTCCCCGGGGGCCATGATGCAAACTAATTGTAATTCAACATTTTTTTTTTCTTACTAGCCACTAAAACACAACGAAATGTGGTGCTCGGAGGACTGCAAACCGCAGGATAAGTTTCAGACGGGGCGGGCAGGCCCACAGGCGTTGCTGCCTTCGTTGATTCTACCATCGAGTATGCCCAAGAGCGCAATACTATAAGTACAGCGCATTTCGAGTTATCGAGAGTGATAACGTTCAACTCCAACGAAAGCAGGGTGGAGTAATTGATTGGGGTTCGGACCCGTTGCTCATTACCACTACTAAGGGACTCTTTGTTATTCGCGACGTGAAATTAGCCAGATGTGGCTCGCAACGGTTAGCGAAGTGCGCTTCCTCATTTGTATGTTACGGGCGTCTCAATCAATGACCGACTTTGCTACCAATAAGGGAGTGATTCAGACATTTCCGTTTCAGTGTGACCGACTGGTAGGATACGACCGCTTATGAGCGCTTTACGGCAAGATGGTCGCCATGGCGACTAAGGTCCGCGAAACGTGACGCAGTTTGCCGCACTTAAACGCCCTTATCGGTAGAGAAAGAAAGTTCTCCGCGGTGACGTTACGCTTGGTGAGCCTCGGGGCGGGCTGTCCCGAGGC
>JAZHYW010057188.1:0-14824 GCA_037355805.1 Ixodes ricinus | reverse complement strand
ATAATACACCCAAGATGTTGCGTGAAGAGCTGGCTCACACGTCCTGCGTCCGAAAAAAAAGTGGCATTGTGCGACAGAGTTTCCGAAATATCAACGGGATCGGGACCAATGGCTGGCTGCAATTCCTGTAGAACATTTACGAGCACCTCGGAAAGCGGACGCTACCTGATTTATATGCCCCTTGCATTTTGTGGAAAGGGATTACATTGAGTTCGCAGGTGTCAAAAAAGGAAATCCCATCCCCATTTAATTCAGCGACGTTTCGTCCACAACATTTGTTTGTTAATTTTTGTTTGTTTCTTCAGTGATAACTGTAAAAAGAAAGAAAGGTAAACATCGAAAAATGTTTGAAAAAGAAAAAAAAAAAGTGCCATCATCGGGGATCGAACCCGGTCCTGCCGCGTGTGAAGCGGACGTCGTACCCACTGAGCTACGGAGGGATCACGTGACAGGGGGATCTCTTTCCTTAGTAATACTTCAGCCGGTAAATTGTAAGTTGGAAAGTTTGCTGCCGATTTTCCTCCAGCAAAAGCACTCCCGGGTCGAAGTCGGGAAGCACCACGTATTGGCGACATTCGCACCTAGTAAAGAAATCGTACGCGTGCATATTCAACTCAAAGTAGACGCGTCGTGCTTGAAGTTTGCGCGAGCGATGTCTTCAGCCACGAGAAGGGAGCGACGGCTCGGCGACGTCTTCGTGCAAATCGGCTTGGTGGTCGGGCGTGTCGTACGGGATGAATACCAATTCTTTTGATCAGTCCCAAATTTCTCTTTTAAAGGCAGACAGAATTCGCCGATACCGCGAACGACAGTTCTGAAGTAGAGGTCCCGCGTCCGTCGTCCGCTGCCATCCCGTCCCCGCGAGTCCCACGATACGCGAAACGACGCACGCACAGAATGCTTCCGGTTCTCTGTGGAACTTTTTTTTTTCAATCAACGTATTTGCAGCTTTTTAGAAGCCACAAAAAATGGGTTTCATATTTTTTTCTATTTTTAATATTGAGTGTGTGCCTTCAGTGACCAACGACTTTCATTAAATTTGGTAGTCGCATCGATAACTTCGAAAACGGCCCGTGACCGCAGAAAAGAGAGTGAGCGAGACTCGAACCGGCCAGTTCTTGATCGGCGGTTTTCGGGCGGAAAGAAACCGAATTTCGAGTCGCAAATTGTGTTTTGGGTAGTTGGGCTCTCATATGTCATGTACAACTAAAAACCTCGGCGAGCATAAACACCCTGTCAGTGTCCCTTTAAACGGTCGCGTCTTACAGGCATGAGCGCAAGCTACGGCGCCGCTTTAGTGATCGCGTCTCGCGGCCGCTAAAGCTCCCCTGGCCACATGCTCATGGCATGGTACTGGCGACACCGGCGAGAAAGTGTGCCGTGGGCCTAGTCATCCGGGAAGGGATCCTTGACGGGCACTGTCGCGGATTCATAAGCGATGCGAGACATCGCCGCCCATTCCGCGGCCTGCCCAATCAAAACAACAACGGGACGGCAGGGGAGGCAGTCGATTCGTATCGGTCCCGATGCACGGCCGCGTCCCTGGCGGTCGGCTCATCCATTATGCAGACGCCCACGCTGAGGCGCCGATTTTCGGCTCACGTAAAGGCGGGAAAAAGAAAGGTCGAGGCCGTCAGCTAACGTGTCTGTCGAAAAACCACCCCACCGCTATCCCATAAAAAAAAAAAAAAGTTTTTTTTGCCAGGCGGAGTTTTTACGGAACGCTAAAGCTATGCGGAGAGCAAGTCCGTCTGCTTCTTGCGCAGGAGTTGCGGTGACGTCAGAACGACGACGAGCTCTGATTGGCCCTGATCGGAAGGATAGTGGGTAGACCTCAAAGCAGACTGCCTTCAGGTCTACCCACTATCCTTCCCATCAGAACCAATCAGAGCTCTTCGTTCTGACGTCTCCCGAACCCCGGCAAAAGAAGCAGACGAACTTGCGCTCCGCATAGGGAGTTCATAGTAGATCGTTCCGATATCTCCGATAACGATACCCGATAGCCCGCCGATGCCAGTTAGGGCACGCATCATATCGTTATCGGCCATCGTTATGGGTATCGGAACCATCTACTAAAACTTCTCTAATGTCCAATTTCTTCAGCGGAGGAAAATGGACGTCTGACTAGTGGCGCAAAGGCTGCTTCGCGCACAAAAGCTCGTTCACATCACATCTGCGCTTGACTACTCGAGTGCGATGCGTTCCCTCGTAACCGCCTAACGGATGGATGAATGCGCTGCGCCCTTTCAATCTGGCGGCGGCTCGCGCCCCTAGCCAAAGCTTTTATTTTCACAATTCATTAATCTCCAATTAAAATAAAAATAAAAAATAAATAAAATTCAAAGAAGGTTAACGCAGTGGAGCCATCTATCGAAAGGAACCCTTTCGATCAACGTATCTATATTTGTTTAATCTTTTACGCATCACTGCTGTCTGACTCGTTCCCGCCTCGAGTTTGCGAGCGTTGTGTGAAGTTCTTTAACAACAACTAATGCCTTACAAATAAAAAAAAGTACAAAAGACATTTATTTGAACTGTTTACGATCGATATTTCGGGTGAGAGAGTGTTTTCTTGACTATACCTATACACACTTGATACTCTCAGCTTGCAGAGGTTATCAACTCGTACAGCTGCGCGAGTGTTGCGTATAATAATTCGTAGCCAAATAGATATAGCAGCGCACTGCCTTCCGTTAACTTTCACGCACCCGTACGTTTCAGCAGGCACTCCTGCTTTTTGCCCGCGGGAGGGAGAAAGTGTGTCCGATCACCCGCATGTAAGTGCATTTCAATGCCACCAAATACGTCTTTAAATGCTTTTACAAAAGATGTGAAATCAGGAACGTGCTTCATATCAACACGTCGGTCGTTTTGAAGCACGCAAAAATAAAGAATCATTACTCTTATTATAATTATTTCACCATGGACTATAAACAATTCTGAGAATGTCTTTCATCCCGCAACAACCGCAAAAAAACCTCCAGGCCAGTCTAGTTATACGTCGTTCCAGGGCTACAAGTCGGAACGCTGCGAAACCGAAAGAAACGTCACTCATACGGCGATATCTCTAACGATTGGCCGTATTCTCGGAATAGAAGTGCGTGATTGAACACGGCCAGCGAGGCCGACGAGACATGTCACGTCACCGATTCTCACTCCCCCTCCTCTTCGCTTCGTCCCCTCGAGCTGCTGATGGGTGAGCAGGTGAACCGAAGCCACCGTGACCGAAGCGGGAGGAGAGAAGCGAGGCCTTTCCCCTCATTCCCAACTGTTCCAGGAGGATCGTGACCTCACAGTCCTCTCTTCACCCACCTCCTAACCTTGTTTCACAACCAGTTCGCACTTGCCACTTGTCCCCCCCTTCCTCCTCTCCCCCTTCTACCCTGTCCACCGTCGCCTGTTTCCTTCTCCCCCATGGTGAGGAGGATCTTCTGCCTTGCAGAATCTCGAGTCGGGTCGTCGGCCTTTAAATCCAGACGCAGCCGATATGCTACAAGTGCGAGCATGTGGCCCTGTATACAGTGCTTGCACTGCACGAGCGCGCGTCATTGGGCGGGCAGCGACGTCACGAGAAGAGCGCCACGGCCTTAGCATCTAAGAGGCGACCTTCTTTTCCAAGAAATATGGCCATCCGTGTTTTGCAGTGATGTGATTGGCCTAAGCCATTTTGGAGCACCTTGAGGAGCAACCAAAACAGTGTTTCGGAGCAGGAAAAGTGGCTTTTGGAGCAGATATTCTTAAAAAAAATATAAAGATTCGTTTTAAGTGCTGGACAAATGAAGGGCACTTTGCTCGCCGCAATAAACAAATTATGGTCAAGTTGACCAACTGGGAGTCTTTCAACATGTAACTGAAATGCCAATAACATGACACATTTTTCAACGCTTCAGTTAAATGATATAATATATGTACCCGCTATAGATAAATGAGAACTAAACTGCACAAATTAAAATTTATTTGAAAATGGCCATCTTAGCAGTAAATATCAAAGCATTAGGTTGACTAGTTAAATAATATAATAAATTGAAGCACGTAATAACTACTGCAGTGCAATGCGGAATTGTCACGAGACAAAGGTTCATTACGACTAGCGGGTGCTTTTCTTTTTGCTTTCTTGAAAATTTCTGCAAGGCTGCTTGCAAGCTCTCGCTTTGCCTTCGGCAAGTAATCAAATTCCACTTTCAATGTCTCTAAAAAGACAATGAAACATCCCACAAGTATACAGTGCTGTAGGAGTTGCCGAGAAATTCCGAAATACCGCTTGCCACCGTTTTACTGGTTCCCGACGCGGCAGATTTCCGTCAAAACAAAAGTAAGCAAACGTAAAGCAATGGATTGCAAGCGTCCCGGCTGGTGCCTCTGTCGTGCAATCATGTTCGCATGCACATGAGGGCAGCTTCGGCAGCTTGCAGTTGCACGTGCTTCGTCGTGCGAGCGGAGACGGCCGTTCGATCGAAACCGAAACCATGCCACTCCGCTCCGTCGCACAACTGGTTCCCAAAATTATATGCAAAATGTTACTGTCCAGCATACTACCAAAAAACAGTCCAGCGGCGCGTGCTTGCCAGGTCGGCAGACGAGGTACAAGCTAAACGCACAGAAAAAAAGAACCTGAGCGCATCGATGCAAGACCTCGCGAGCCAGGGTCAAAAAGTTCTTGGAGCGCTTTGTGCAACGACTGAACTCGAGACAAACGTAAGCACGCTGTGCGGGTTCAGCGTGCAGACATTGCCTTCTTTGCTTTAGCTCACTTCTCTTCACCAACTTTCTTTCGCGGCAAATTTTTCACGTACCGGAGTCTCTCTCGAAAGCCCACCGAGAGAAACCTAGGTAATCAATACTTCGACACAGCAGTTCTGAGTTAAAGAGAGATTTTCGTAGTAGCGTCTGATTTAAACAAGAACATGAATGTTGATGACCTTACGGCGGTCCTTACGTTTCAGTTTAGAAAGCGCCATATCTGCAGCAACGTGGGGACGCGGTAACACCCGACGTCAAACGACCACGGTGACTGGTAGATAGGCAGGGACCAAATAGCTTTTTCCACGGCAGTTGCTTTCAGGAGCGAGTGCTTCAGCTCACAAAGTAAGCTGAAGCCGCGCTAAAACGTGGTTCTGTTACACAGCATGACGGCACGGCTGGAACCCGGCACGCTGGCGTCGGTGCGTCCGCACACGCTTGCGTCTATCGTTGTAAAAATTTAAAACAAAGATGCGAGAGCGACGATAACGAGACGACGAGAGCGCGAAACAAGAGACGGCGGGGAAAACCATGCAAGACCAGATGGACGATTGATGCAGGGTACTTTGTGTCGGGCGGCCGCTTGCGCCACCTAGCTAAGGCATGCTCAATTACGGTACTCAAGTTTAGTTTCGGTTTTGAAAGGCGACCGAAATTGGTCCTTTGGCGCAGGCTTGGCGCAGATTACCCATATTTTGGCAAAATGTAGCAGCATGTATCAGAGTTAGCCCCTTGGCGCAATTTGGCGCAATTGGCGCAGCAATCACATCACTGTGTTTTGGAGTTCGTAGCGTACCGTTCAATGCCTCTGCGGCCTTATTTTGCGAAATCCAAATTTTGATTCAGCATCCCTTTAAATGCGGTAGTATTTCCAGAAGTCGGGCAAGTGATGCCCGACTCGCACAAAACTTTAAGCTGGAAGAATATATAATTACAAAAACTGTATACAGTACTTTTTTTATTTTTAGAAAATGATTACCGATGCTTACGCAATTCAGAAGCGAACATATAATCTTTATAATTATTCAGTTCGTTAATTTGTCAGCGTTAGGCTCCTCCGCCAGACGGCGTCAGCTCGTTCTCAAATTTCCGCGGATGCGCATATCTGTCGAACTTCTGTCAACCATTAAACAAACTTTGCGCTTAAAGCTAAAAAAAAAAAAGTTGGATTTTGGAAGGCATGCGATATCCCAGCTACAACTCGTTCTCTACAGCTAGTTCCCAGAATCCCTTTCGGCGTCGGGGAGAAAACGCTGCACGTTTCGCAAAAGCTCCTCAACCGCGAGATGGCACAGATCGCTTGCATGGTTTCCGAGTTGGACACACGCCCGCATTGCGCAAGGAGCTCACTTCAGAGTTCCTCGAATGTTCCCGGGTTGTTGACGACCCGTTGGGTCGCTGCGACACGTATCGCACGGGATCGATCCGGATCGAAACCGATTACATCAACTCGGGAAACGATTGAGGCGGCAACCAATCAGGGACGCGATATATTCACGCGACCCCCTGTGGCGGTGGTGATGATGGTGGTGGCGATGATGAGGATGACTGAAAACAGAGACCCACTTCGTTCTAATTTGTTGTGGATCGTTTCCGAGGGCTAATGGTTTCAGGTATAGGCGGCGCCAACTTTACTTTTCGAACCTGAGGATCGAAGATCGAACCAAGAGGTTCGAAAAGTTCGGAAAATTTCGAACTTGCGAATGTATTACGTCCCGAAATTCGACAATCTTCAAACTATCTTTTTTTTTTCTTTCCTTGGCTAAGAATTTGATTTTTTTTTTTTTTTTTTTACGAACTTGAACTTCAGGAGGTTAGCGGACGCGTCTCTAGTCTGAGGGCGGGACAACTCAAAACTAATAAACCCATTAAGAAAAAGTTTAATTATTTTAATTCTATGAATAAAGTCGAAAAGACGACATATGCACAGCTTGTTTTCAGCTGTGCTGGGCGCAACTCAAAACAAGCTGTGCATTGTGTGACTTTTCGACTTTATTTGTCGTATTAAAACAATATATACAGTATATACCGGGTGTTTTTGCGAAGACTTTCAAAAATCCTAAAAATTAGGGCGTTTGCAAAAAAATAGAAAAAAGAAACTGTCTTCGGGAACAAACTACCAGCCACGGCGGACGTCAGGAATTTGCAAAAACATACTAATTAGCCAGCTAATTAATTAAAATTTGTTAAGTAACTTTTTAATTAGTGGAAATAGACATATGGTTTCAATCAGAAAGTTGCTGAGCGTTATCGAAAACCACTAAATCAGTCATTTTCAGAAAGACTTTGAGCGCGTGAGAAGAGTAGTAGCGCACTAAAGTTACCACTCGTGGCGCAGGTACAAGGCGGAAACAAAGCGGGGGTATAAGATAAGAGGCGGAAAAATCGCGCGGGCGCCTTACCGCAACCGCTAGCCTTGTACCTGCTCCACGAGTGGTAACTTTAGTGCGCTACTACTCTTCTCACGCGCTCAGTCTTTCTGAAAATGACTGATTTAGTGGTTTTCGATAACGCTCAGCAACTTTCTGATTGAAACCATATGTCGATTTCCGCTAATTAAAAAGTTAATTAACAAATTTTAAATAATTAGCTGGCTAATTAGTATGCTTTTGGCAATTTCTGACGTCCGCCGTTGCTGGTACATTTGTTCCCGAAGACAGATTCTTTTTTTTTTGTTCAAACACCCTAATTTTTTAAGATTTTTTGAAAGTCTTCGCATAAAAACACCCGATATATATATTATTATTTTTAAGCTGTGCATTGTGTTAATAATTTTTTTTCTGAGCTCAAAAGTTAGGCTAAATTTCAGCCGAATTTATCGGACTTAATTGGGTCCAGCTAGTGGGAAAACCTGAATTGGAGTATATCAAGGAGGATAGAAGGGTAGGAGAGGGCATGACGCCAGCCGCGTAGCCTCCACAAGGCATGCTCCCTTGACGCCTCGATTTTTCTCCTTACTCTCCTCACATCATGTGACCATAGCTAGCCTTCGTCTCGCTATGGTGTACTAGAATACACCACAGTCTAGCCTTCGATCTGATAAAACCTACCGGAAGGAGCGCGCACAAGCCTGCATAGAATCTTTCTACAATCAACCATCCATCTCACACGTGAGATGTCACTCGCACCAATTGCCAGAGAGATCTACGGTCACGTTGGCCACAACATCGTTTAAACTTTTTATGACTAGGCTTCACCAATATTGCGACGTGCCCCCTCCTAGTACTTCTAACCTCCTTGGAGTATATACACCAATTCCATTACCCCTCTAAATTTAACAACTTACACTTTCGAGCTACAATTTTTTTTTTTTTTGCTTTTTGAATAAAACTTTAGTATAAAAAAACAAACGCGCGATTGCTAACTAAATAGTGCGAGATAATTGACCCCGTGAATGGATAGATGGATGCGGTTGAACCCTTTTAATCGGGCGGAGGCTTGCGCCACCTAGCCAAAGCCCTTCATTGCGCCCTTCGAGTAACGAGCGCCGTCTGGGGATTGTCTGTGAACTACAAATGAGGGGCAGCAGCCCAACGTTCCTCCACTCGTCTGAACACATAAGAAGCGAGCCGTTGTATTGGTTTTTACTGCTTTTTATGCTCCAAACATCAATGCTAAAAAAAAAAAAAGGAATTGTCCGAAAGGCGAATTACGCGCAAAGATAGTGCCGTAATCGTGCAAAACGACGACCCCCCCCCCCCTTTTCTCCATTCTCGAGGGAAAAAAAAAAAGAAAAATGGCGATTGCAGGAAGGAAGGGTCAGGGCAGAGTGTACGCATGCTCAGAGACTTCAGTGCTTCAGCGGTCGCTGCGCACGACCGCGTGCAGACTAAATGGAATTGCGGTTGTTGCAACCCAAGACATCGTGAATAAGCTGCTCCCGCCTGCGAAACCGGCCCAATCCACAAGAGGAAATGCCTCGGCGCGAATGTGCTGGTGCGTTTCTCGCGTCTCCCCCCAAAAAACAAATTCCGTCCTGCGATTTTTTTTTTTCGGGAAGCTCACGATTTGATACAATCATTATTCACCAATGCAAAAAAAAAAAAAAATTATATATATATAAACAAACAAAAGAAACCGCGTCCACGATATGAAACTACAGCCGGTGTCATTTCCCGACCGGAAACGCGAAAACGAAACCGGAAGTGTGTCCCGCTAGTAAAGAGCGCGCCGCCTCGCGTGCGACATGCGGACAATGCGTTTTCAAATCAACTCGGCAAACAACAACAAACGGCAAGCGCGCAAAGACGAACAACCAAAAAACAAAAAAAAAAACACCGACAGACGGAAGGGAGGGCGTCAATTTCGGCGTAAATAGCCCTGTCGCATCGACTCGCTTTCTCGTCCGAACGCGTCGATCAGGGGCAAGGTTGCACCGCGTCGTGTTGACGACCAGCGCAGTCGTCGTCGCCGCTGTTACTGAAATGATGGTGTTCCACCGAGATGCAGCTCGATCAAGAGGTCTCCACTCGAACGCTACTGTCGTTAGTCCATGCTCCCCCTTCTAAAGGCGTAACACATTTCGCAAATCCAGTAGCCCGAAAAAGAAAGAGAAAAAAAATCGATACGAGTCGCTTGAATTACACAAATTACAACTCCACACGACGCTCCGGTGATGTTGCTGTCCCGGGAATCCGCTTTCTGCGCACACGGAGCGCACCTGCTGGTGTGGAAAGACGCGGACCTGTTTGTAAACACCGCTCGAGTGATAACAACAATATAATAATCTGCCAAACCCAACGTCACAATCGACAACCGCTCTCAACCCCCGCGAACCACAGTTTATGGGCATATCCAGCACTAAAGTTTCATTGTTTTATGACACAAGCTGCGCCGCGAGGCGGCAATTTAGCACGCCGGATACACATGCTCACCCAGATCGAAACACGCGTTTCGATCCGGATAAGCACCGTACCAAAATGTGCGATCGTGTATCTCTACTGCGTGGTGCACGTTAAAGACCCCAGGCTAGCGGTTGCACTGCACTGGCTAAATTGTTCATCGACAGCTGAGACACCAGACGCCTATACTGGGGCAGTCTTCCGGTTGTATAAACATACCGACACACGTGGCTTCCTTACCGCACCCTAGAAGTGCCAAAACGTGGCGGGAGACGACACTGTCATGCGAAGGGTGGCGATGCCGCCTGGTTAACGCCGAACGCCCGTGCACCAAGACTG
Organism: Ixodes ricinus; assembly: GCA_037355805.1. NCBI lineage: Eukaryota > Metazoa > Arthropoda > Arachnida > Ixodida > Ixodidae > Ixodes > Ixodes ricinus. Next base: position 4,904 of record JAZHYW010057188.1, on the reverse strand, counting down.
GACACGGACGAAGCGAGAAACTGGACGAAACGAACGCCGACTGACTGGTTTCGTTCTTCAAGGAACCAAGAAAAACATACACGACCCTTTACTCAGGATCGGACTGCGCAACAAATAATTCGACCTCACTATCTCATAATGTCGGGCTCTGGAGCTTGTTTGATGTAGTCGAGGCGTAGAGCGAAAAGGGGGCACGCGCCTTTCTGTTATCCGGGCAATAGAGAGTTTTAGTAGATCGTTCCGATGACTCCGATAACAATACCCGATACTCTGCCTCCGCCTTTGCGCTTACATATATAGTATCGTTATCGGGGGTATCGGAGGTATCGGAACGATCTACTAAAACTCTCTAATGTGGTGACAGTTCGTTTCACTCGATAGGCGAACGAGGCCGAAGCCACAAGCCACAGTGTCCTGCCCTGCACGATGCTTGCACTGCACGAGTGCGCGTGCTCGGCAGGGACGCCAAAGCCCGGAGCTCGCTTTTGTAGCTTCTGCTACGTCACACCAGCGGCAATGGTGGGGCCTAAAGCTGGGGTCACACTGCTCCTACAGTATCATACAAAAGACAGTCTGCATACAGATTGGAACGCGAGTCACCACGAGATCCGTGTTTCGAATGCCCCGTGGCAATGAGTTCGAGGAGACAACTTGGCACGCGGCATTCGAACCCCGGATACGTAGGCACCCTACGTGCTCGGACAGACAGACATGTTAGGCAACCTACTTTCCACGATCGGCTATGACGTCTGAAACGGGATGAATTTGTGCATTCATATGGACGGAAATAACGATGTCAGCCAATCAACTTCGACGGAACACGACGACTCCAGTCTTGTACCGTCACTCTCTACCCACGCTATCGAACTTGCTGTTCGCAGCTGACGATAAGCCAGGGCAGGACCACAACTCGCCATGTCGCGGCCGGGTCGTCACGTCACCGAAACGAACCGTAAGAGCGCGCCACCGAAACATCATCTCCGCGATAATAGTCAGGTCAAGAATAATTCGAGCCTCACTAATGACTACTGACTAGCCCGTGTAACAGGAACCGCCTCCCATACTGAACGCATTACGCACAAAACAAAGTTTATTCAGAGTTAATTATATATATATATATATATATATATATATATATATATATATATATATATATATATATATATATATATATATATAGGGTGTTTTCATCTCAAATCGGGCAGGCTAAAAGGGTCTAATTTTTAATTTTCACGAAAAAAAATATATGTTTTGGGGACATTCCTCAAATGAAGGAGGGCGCAAACCGCATGTTCCCCAGATTTTTAGTTCTCGAGTTACGAAGCGTAGAAGCCGCAGTGGCAGAAACTAGTGTTTTTGCCTGCCGTCGCAGGTCGCGTGTTTGACACTTTCTGCTGGCGCTAGTGTTTTTTCTACACCATTTTAACTTTTTTCCCTCATTTAATAGGTATTATAAAGATACCTTGACGTATTAAAATATTTTTAGAAATTCGATTGTTTTCTAAAAAAATTGTCAAACTCGTCACTTCGGTCGCTTTTTGGTCAACTTTGACAGGTCATTACTTTGTCTGTACTTAAGGTAAATTTTCTTTCTTTGGCTCTACAGAAAGCCCAAAGCAAGCCCATTATAGATATTATATTATCATTATGATCTGTCGACTAGCCGCTCCGCTACCTTCACGGAAACGTTGTAAGAAATAAGAAATGTTGAAAGTTTGAAATCGATTTTCTCAAAAACCCCATTTTTGTAAATTTTTATTTTTTAAATTCTTGTAGATATATTAGTCGACTACAAGAAAAAACAATCTAGAAATGTAATATTTTGGTTGTATGTCCACTATTTGAGCCGCAATCGCGTGAAATGTGTGAACATTTGTTATTTTTCACAACGTTTACGTGAAGGTAGCGGAGCGGCTACTCAGCAGATCATAATGATATTACTATATCTATACTAGGCATGCTTAGGGCTTTCTATAGAGCTAAAGAAATAAAATGTACCTTAAGTACAGACAAAGTAATGACCTGTCAAAGTTTACCAAAAATCGAACTGAGTGACGAGTTTGACATTTTGTTTAGAAGACAATCAAATTATTAGAAATATTTGAATACGTCAAGGTATCTTTATAGTACCTATTAAATGAGGAGGAAAAGTTAAAAGAGTGGTAGGAAAATAACACTAGCGCCAGCAGAAGGTGTCAAACACGCGACCTGCGACGGCAGGCAAAAACACTAGTTTCTGCCGCTGCGGCTTCTACGCTTCGTAACTCAAGAACGAAAAATCTGGAGAACATGCGGTTTGCGCCTTCCTTCATTTGAGAAATGCCCCCAAAACATATATTTTTTTCGTGAAAATTAAAAATTAGACTCTTTTAGCCTGCCCGATTTGAGATGAAACCTCCCATATCGGGCAGGCTGAAAGGGTCTAATTTTTAATTTTCATGAAAAAAATATATGTTTTGGGGGCATTTCTCAAATGAAGGAGGGCGCAAACCGCATGTTCCCCAGATTTTTTGTTCTCGAGTTACGAAGCGTAGAAGCTGCAGTGGCAGAAACTAGTGTTTTTGCCTGCCGTCGCAGGTCGCGTGTTTGACACCCTCTGCTGGCGCTAGTGTTTTTTCTACACCATTTTAGCTTTTCCCCCAATTTAATAAGTACTATAAAGATACCTTGACGTATTCAAATATTTCTAATAATTTGATTGTCTTCTAAAAAAATGTCAAACTCGTCACTCAGGTCGAGTTGTGGTCAACTTTGACAGGTCATTACTTCGTCTGTACTTAATGTAAATTTTATTTCTTTAGCTCTATAGAAAGCCCTAAGCATGCCTAGTATAGATATAGTAATATCATTATGATCTGCCGAGTAGCCGCTCCGCTACCTTCACGTAAACATTGTGAAAAATAACAAATGTTCACACATTTCACGCGATTGCGGCTCGAATAGAGGACATACAACCAAAATATTACATTTCTAGATTGTTTTTTCTTGTAGTCGACTAATATATCTACAAGAATTTAAAAAATAAAAATTTACAAAAATGGGGTTTTTGAGAAAATTGATCTCAAACTTTCAACATTTCTTATTTCTTACAACGTTTCCGTGAAGGTAGCGGAGCGGCTAGTCGACAGATCATAATGATATTATTTTATCTATAATGGGCTTGCTTTGGGCTTTCTGTAGAGCCAAAGAAAGAAAATTTACCTTAAGTACAGACAAAGTAATGACCTGTCAAAGTTGACCCAAAAGCGACCGGAGTGACGAGTTTGACATTTTTGTTAGGAAACAATAAAATTCCTAAAAATATTTGAATACATCAAGGTATCTTTATAGTACCTGTTAAACGAGGAAAAAAAGTTAAAAAGGTGTAGAAAAAATACTAGCGCCAGCAGAGGGTGTCAAACACGCGACCTGCAACGGCAGGCAAAAACACTAGTTTCTGCCACTGCGGCTTCTACGCTTCGTAACTCGAGAACTAAAAATCTGAGGAACATGCGGTTTGCGCCTTCCTTCATTTGAGGAATGTCCCCAAAACATATATTTTTTTCGTGAAAATTAAAAATTAGACCCTTTTAGCCTGCCCGATTTGAGATGAAAACACCCATATAATAACGATCAGCTTAAATTATCAGCCGGCATCTGTACGCGTGATCCAGCCGCCGGTCGCGCGCTTGCTCATCAAACTTATTCAAATCACGTATCCGGACGAACCAACGAGTGTTGAGCGTGACCGCGACGACAGCGACGATTCGACGCAGCAAAGTTCACAAGTCGGTCTCACAACACTCCTCTCCCTCTCTCTCTCTCTATAAAAAAAAATAAAAAATCATACGAAGGGAGAAGAAGCGAATCAAAGGGCACTACTAATTTCCGTGCAACGAGCGGGACCACGCAGCCTCGTTGCCCTAACCTCGGGCGTGGTTCGAGTCACGTCTCCTGCGCAAAAGGGCAGGCCACCGCCGGTATACGGTAGCGGTGGCTCTGCCGAAACGCGCCGAACGAACGACGACACACGCGAGCACGAAGCTCGGAGAGAGGGCTTTCAAAGGGGTCATACTCGCAGGCAACGCCACCGAGACAGCCTTGATGACGTCACCGTGTTTAAATGCTTACTAGTAACAAGTCTTCTCTGACGTCCCGTGACGCACGTGACACCGTAACGTCAGTGTCTCGTGACGTCAAGTCACGTGACACCATATACTGTCACAACGTGACGCCATGTGACACTGTGACAGGGCAGCGAAAAGGCCCCGCAAATGCTACGCAATTAGAACGTCTTCGGGAAATACCGGAAAGAATTGTTTCTTTCGGTTTTTCTTTTGCACAACTGGCTGACGTAGTAGTCGTGGGGATCCCACAGCGTGTAGACATCATTAGTGCACCTTGCAATATCGTTCACAAACGGGTGCTCCACGTGGATATTTTGTCGATTCTTAACCAAATTTAACCTCCACGTACCAACAAAAATAACAAAAAATGAAGTCTAGAAGCACAGGCTTTCTCACCATTACAGTCAAGGGGACCTTCATCGAGTGTCGTCAAAAATAAGGTCATAAAATTATGCCATTCTTCGTTTTCATTTCGCTCTAATTGCTAGAAAGCGACGCCGTCGCCCAGCTCCAGGGGTATAAAGTTTCCTATGGCATTCCAAGTCGGTGACCTCTCACCCAGCAGTAGAGCGCACAAATCAATCGATCTGTCATCCCAAGTTACAAGGTAGACTTTCCCACATCCCTTCCTGTACTGTAGAAAAAGGCAGACTAAAATAAACTCAAATGTTAGGCACCGTCGAGCTTTCATGCGCCTCAAATTAGCGGCAACATTTGAGGCTGGTAAGGAGATTATTCTCCGTCCTTTTTCGGACTGCGCTTTCGTGGGTATTTATACCAAAAGCAATACAAATAGAC